>JAOWCC010001589.1:54704676-55011473 GCA_030867875.1 Actinernus sp. WN-2022
ACAACCTCTGTTTATACTACGATTCTCTACGAAACCACATTTTAACATCTCAACAGTGAATAGTTCAACTGTAGATCATTCGGAATTGACTTAGAAGTCTCATAAAGGTAGTCTATCAATTGAAAGTTGTCGGCGCTCCGGCAATGAGTAAAGATTCAACAAGTGTCATCGCAAAATACCGCTAAAAGCCACTGATTTTGTACATAATTGGTAGAAACCGATATATAATCTATCTGAATGTACTCAGGCTTCTTTAGTATTAAATTTAACCTGATAGAAGTTGATATAATATTTTTTTCCTCTGTTCATCTTAGATTGTGTGCATTCGAACGCTGTGAGAAAAGAGAGTATTCTTACGTCAGTGCCCACTTGCGTTAGATGCCCTGAAAATTCGTAGTTTTAATTGCCCAAAATTTTATTGCATGTATTTGAAGAAGAAACATTGCTCTTTCGCTAGGTTATACCTAATATAGCCAGGTCATGTATCATTGGAGAGTTTGGCTTCTCGATTTGGTCATTATTTTGCGTACCAAAAATTCTAAAATTAACAAAATAATGAAAAATTGCTAAAATAATTAACTTGTAATCAAATTAAATAAACAACCCATGAAAAGAGAAATCATTATCTTTTCTTTGTATTTAGACTGCACAGTATTGCTATAAATTTCTATTTTTATTTTAAGCGAGCCGTTAACGATGTGTGTATCGATCTCCTAAAAACCGGTCTGAGAGCCGTATAAACGATTTTGTCGTCGTTTTGGCTAAAATAAAATAAAATTAAACTAAAAGTTATATTTATATGCCTCACTCACCCAGGCCATTATTCTGAGAAAGTTTGAGGAATTTCATTTTTTTCATCCTAAACACTTTAGGCGAATTTTACAGACGGCCGCTCTTAATTCTCCTAATCACACTGCCAACGACATGCAACTTATTCCTATCGAAAAAATATTTTCTAGAGAGACTCTATACGTAGGCCAGAGAAGCGTTATTAATCGCACAGGCGAGAACACTCGAGGCCTTAACATCCGGAAGAGTCATACTAGGTATCTATTTCACCTTCTTAACATTTTACATGGTCTATCATATTATAATCTGTTTTATGACAGCTCAGTATCACGTTCAAAAATACACGCCAATATAAATTGTCTTCATTGTACCTGAAGAAGGCTGGTGTGGCCAGCCGAAATATTGTACCACTAATTTCAAATTCTACGTTGTATCGGTCTTTACTTCTTATAGTTATTTTTTATTTGATAGCCGATTAGTACACAAGGCCATATCTTGCTCATTTCTAAGTCCAGCTGGCTCAAACCTGGACAGACATGGTAATGGTTGCTATCAATCACTTCGTGGCGATGACGTAACGATGACGTCAGCGATGACGTGATTTTAAGTACATACTATATCTCCCTCATTTCTAATGCCAGACAGTTCAAACTTGGACAGGTATGGTATTGTTTCCCCCGATTTACTTAGTGGTGATGACGTAACGATGACGTCATCGGTCACGTGATTTTTAGTATATGACAAAATAGCTCACTGACCATCCACGAGGTTGCACTTAGGGCCCTATGATTATTGTAATGAGCATGATTCGAATCAAGTAACTGTTACTACATGCCCTTTAATATGCCTAGAGGGGTCCTCATTAGTAACCATAGTAAATGTCCTTTAACATGCCTAGAAGGCCCTTAATAGTAACCAATAGTATAAATGCCCTTTAACATGCCTAGAGGGGCCCTCATTAGTGACCATAGTAAATGCCCTTAACATGCCTAGAGGGGCCCTCAATAGTAACCAATAGTAAATGCCCTTTAACATGCTAGAGGGGCCCTCATTAGTGACCAATAGTAAATGCCCTTTAACATGCCTAGAGGGGCCCTCATTAGTAACCAATAGTAAATGCCCTTTAACATGCCTAGAGGGGCCCTTAATAGTAACCAATAGTAACTAGTTTGGAACGAAGTGTGACTCTGCTAGATGACACTAATCTGTTGTTTTGAACACATTAACACAACAGACAGGCGGCGTATAAGATTTAGACTTTGGTTAAAACATGGGCCGATTGATTTAAAAGACGCTCGAGAGGTATCCTTCAGCACTAACCGACTTGAACCTCGGCCAGATTTTTACTGATGACTGTGGAATTTATTTACTAAAATACCGAACGTCTGTTTGTTCAACAGGTTGGCTTTACGAGAGATGGTAAGATACAAGCGCTGGATATCAAGCTGTATAATAATGCCGGCTACTCCTTGGACTTGTCGAAAGCTGTGAGTATTTTGCCATTAGACGTCACTTCACCGACCATTGTAAATTTGGTTCTAGCGCAACATTACGATAAAAAATGTTTTTCCATGCAGAACTGAGTGTTGCATCATCACGCAATGCGAACTATACCACCTATTGATTTGTAATAGGTTTTGGAGTATTACATTTGAATTACTGTTGTATTAGAGAAAACTCCATATTTTATTTCATTGAATATACCCGAGAGAACTAGACACCGTCTTCAGCAGTACTACTATCTGTCACATGCATATTTGTTCTTTATCAAGCTATCATCTCAATACCGAATATTGATCTTTTTTTAACCAGGTTATGGATGTTGCATTGTTAAAATGTGACAACTGCTATCGTATTCCCAATATTCGTGCTGTTGGTTACGCCTGTAAAACTAACATCCCCTCGAACACGGCCTTCAGGGGATTCGGTGCGCCGCAGGTGAGTGTCAAAGCTGATCTCTTCAAAGGGAAGCCCGACTGTTAAAAAAACACAATGAAAATGTTAATGTATAGTGAATATTTGTATTTTTATCAAAATTAAGGGAAAAGACATTGAAAAAAATTACGTGAGAGTGCCTCTATCTTAAAAGTGAAAAGTGATGTCGTTTCATGGCTGCTTTGGTGCAATCATTGGCAATGATCTTCAAATTTAAAAACCGTAATATCATATGTTCTTACTTTCTGATAAAGTCTACATATATATATGCAATATTCGGGATTGCTGGTCAGCAACAATGAGCACTGGTCAGCACATGAGAAAATCAACCTTGTCAGATAAAATACCATGCAAAAAGAAGTAATTCTGTGAAATGTGAGTGTCATAGTTTCCATTGCTACAGAGTAATTAGGATTTCAATTTCACATAAATAAGAGAATGTTGTAAGGAATCAGTCAGCCATTGTCCTACCAGCCTCGCTTTCATGTTATTTCAAATGTTTTAATGCTAATAACTGCTGTACCCAACTTTTTAAAGTTTAGGTACAGTTCTTAAAACACAATGGGAAGGGCGCACTTATATAAAAGCCAGGGGCGAGATTCACGAAGGTGTCTTAGGACACAAGAGCCTCCTAAGATAGACTTTAGGACAAAAGTGTTATTCACGAACACCTCGTAAGTCTTAAGACGTGTTCTAAATTTAAGAGGTCAAAATCGATATCTTAACTTTTAGGATATGTTCTAAACACAAAAATGGCGGCCAAGTTATTGGCGCTCCAACGTCGGCGAGCGTTAAGACAGGAACAAGTCTTTCGAGATCGCGCCAATCCCTTGGATTTGGAAGAGGGAATCCTGTTGAGGCAGTATCGCTTCACCCATAACATCTATGATGTTCTCCCCTATTTCCTTAAGTTGTGGCGGTGCAGGACCTCCCCCAGTCTTCCTTGCTTCTTTGCGGTTTGAAGCCGCTTTCTTTTTTTGTTTCGCTCTTCAAGGTCCTCCATTTCTTTCGTACTTCATCCACCGACCGATTGTTGCCAGACCTCACCTCTTCGCATACTCTCTCCCACGCGCGTTTCTTCTGAACATTTGTGTCCGTGTTATTTAAGGAGTTAAATAAAATGTCTTTCCTACTTTGTAGGGCTTCTACCAAAACCGCTTATTTCTTGTTTGTTAAAATTAGGCCTTCGCCTCTTTGCCGTCCGCAGCCATAACGACTGATTTCGCGAATGACTAATTTAAACACATAAATATTAATTAGGCCATATATAAGGCCATCGCTGATTGGCGTTTTCATTGTAATCGATAATTTCACGGAGGCTGGAAACGTAAGAGATACTCTCAGGGACGGATCCATGATTTTTGAACGGGGGGTGGCTGTCATAGATTTTTTGTTCGGAAACATGCATTGCCTCTGTAAAATGCTGTAAAATACTGCAATTTGGCCAGTCCAACCAGCCCAAAAGGGGGTGGCTAGCCACCCAATCCACCCCCCCCCCCCCCCCCCCCCCCCACCTAAATCCGCCCCTGACTCTAAGACAGTTGCTGAATCGCATTTACGACATTTCTTAGGACAGTCACAAATTGTATATCTTATGACATGTCTTAGGAAAATTTTCGTGAATCTGGCCCCAGAATGTTTAAAATTTGGGCGAAGATTAAGACGACCAGATCGACCTCGCTTTCATGATTCGACCCCAGGACTCATTCAGGAATATACGACCTTCTGTTAAAACTTCAGTCCAATCAGCCACCCAGACCTTCCAGGACAGCAGCCGTGCAGTTACTTGTCAAGATGGCTCCTAATCTCGATTCCTTTAAATCTAAAATTACTTTCGCTTAATTTAGATAAAAGTGTCAGTGCGATTTTCTTTAACATTCGGGATTCCCTTCAAAGTTAATACTGTACAGTTACTTTCAAGTTTAATCCAAATCCCCCCCACCACCACCACCCCCATTTATTTTCATTTCTATGCCTGTTAGAGACTGACTTTTCTCCCTCTTTCCTAACTGATTCCATACAAACACACCACACATATACGCCCACAGCAACTACATTTGAGACCAACACACATGTAATGCACTACTCGTTTGTCTGTTTTGATAAAAGTATTCCTTTCGTTTACAGGTAATGCTGTTCATAGAGTCGTGGATTAGTGATATCGCTTTGCAATGCGGAATTTCACAGAGACAGGTAACTCTACTTTTACACATGGTATAGGAATCTCGATGATTTAAAATCTCTTTGCAGAATGAGAAATGGAAATGATTTACAATAACATTACACTGTTTTCAGGTCCGGGACGTGAATTTCTATAAGGAAGGAGATTTGACACATTTCAATCAAGTACTACACAAGTGTAACATACAACGGGTGTGGCAGGAACTCATCGAGAAGTGCGACTACGAAAACAGAAAGACGGAAATTGAGGTCTTCAACAAGTAAGATATATTTTTCATTGGACAGCGGCTAACTAGAAAGCCATTTCAGTGTCAGTAGACTTCACGTTAAAGATATCACCGCAAAATTATGAGGTCCGGTTCACATGTTGCAACCAACCTCATATTCAGGAGCCCCTAATCCAAGACGGTGTTATATGATTCCCTCAATGATTGGCTAGAGATGTAACGCGTACCTAATGGAATTTCGAATAGGGTAGGCATTCCTGCTTTTCAAGAAACTGACTGTTGATTTCGTCTTTTGCAAGAATATTTAAATCCGTTGAAAACCGACTGCAAATTCGTAAGTATTCCGTTTTCAGTACTCGCCTCAAACCAGGTATTGGATAGTAACACAATTCCCCGTTAAAATTCATTGGGATCACACAATAACTATTAACGTTCGTTCAGTGATAACGAATCAAAGATAACGGACGATCCTTGTTTTTTTCTCAAATGGTGGGCATATTACATCGCCATGTTATATTGGACTCATAAAGGCCCCTGGGTACTTGCGACACACAAAGTGTGAACCGGCGTAAAATTAGCAAAAGTACAAAAAAAAAGGTTTTTCTCCTTTCACCGGCTTGAGGTTGCTGTTGTGCTGAAATCATTATATTGTGTGATTCAGGAGAAGCACAAGCAAACTAAAAGTCCAGTCCTGCGCTAAAGATGAATAAGATGGCGGACATAGAACTGAACTGATAGCATTATGCATGCGTATGAAACTTAAATGAGAAAAGCCTTTAAAATCTGTGAACGTACATAAGTCATTGTGTAAGTCACTTTACGGGGATGAGCCTATGGCCGGTTCGTATTTTTTAGAAAATAATGTCGAATCTTGGTCATCCCATTTCCCTGTGCCTTCTCGGAGATGGGTCATTGATCTCTGAGGAACACTTTAAAAAGTAGAAGGGGCGTGTATTTCAGCATCAAGACGTCTACTTATACATCCACTAATACGTGTCATGTCTGTCTGCAACTTTTTAACAGAGAGAACAGATGGAAGAAGCGTGGAATCTCGCTTGTACCAACCCAGTTCGGGATCGGCTTAGAGTATAAATTCCTAAATCAGGTAATAAAGGGCGTGTTAGTTTGGGACTGGAAAACGAATAGCCAGAATAATAATATAATAATAAAAATGAACTTTATTTACCCTCGGTAATTATATATAGCACACTGGGTGCTAGTTTTCCCGAGCCTATAGTTAATGATAATATAATACTGAACTAAGAGAGCCACATAATTAGAGAAAAAAACTATGCTAAAACTATAAAATACAAATATCTATATATACATATATGTGTTTAAAAATAATATAAGAAGATATTTAAAAAACGTTTTATGTTGGCAGCCGATCTCATTTCATCTGTTCCAAATTTTAGGTCCCATATATCTCGGTGATCTTAGCCCGTAGGTAGTGGTATATAAGTTCTTTTTATACTGTGGCGATTGATTGCGAAGTGATTTATAAACTAGTAATGCAATGTCTTGAATTGTGCGAGTATAGAGTGATGTCTTTCCAGCCTTCTTTAGTAAAGTGTCATAATCGCTAGATCTGTCTTGGAATACACTTCTCAATGCTCTTTCATTTAGCTTTATTATTTTATCTGAGTCACGTTTCTGACAAAAATGCCACACCGTAGAACAATAGTTTAAATGGCATAAAATAAATGAGTTGTAAAGTTTCTTTTTTTCATCTAAAGGAACAAGACGTTTAAGCCTGTTCAAGACTGAAATTTGTCTACTGATTTTGCGACAAAGTTTCGCAATATGTTCATGAAAGTTCACTGAATTTGTCGTCAAACTTTGAAACTTGTTTGGGTTCGCTTTAAGCGAGTTTAGAAGAAACAACTTTAATGTTAAATCAAGTTCGTCATTAAGAGTGTCTTGAATTATACGGGGGCATTCATTGCTGAAGTGAAGTTGGTTGTCATGAGCATAGGTGTTGAGTTCAGCTTTAGTCACGTTGAAGTGTAAATTATTAATAATAATGTTAAAAAGAAGAGGACCCAAAACAGACCCTGGTGGGATTCCTCTCGTGACTGCCGCCCACTAATCAGAGAATATATCGAGAATTTTAACCGTTGTCGTCGTCCAACCAGGAAGCTCCTTATTAAATGTATGCTCGTTGGGGATAGGCCATACGCATCTAGTGTAGCAAGGAGTAGATCGTGTGGTAAGCTATCGAAGGCCTTGCTTAAGTCAAGTGATACAACTCCTACGCGACGTTTGGCGTCAAGATTATATTTCCAATTTTCTATAAAGTCAATTAGTGCTGTATCACAACCATGGTGCTTGCGGAAGGCTGACTGATGGCTAACCAGCAAATCACGAACCATTTATATATCTTTTGATACAGACACTTCTCGAAGATAGTATCAAAGATGACTAACACTCACACAGGCCTAAAGTTTTGTTTGTCCATCGGATCATCATTCTTGGATAAGGGTGTTATTTGGCCAGATTTCCAATCTACAGGGATATTTAATTTCCAGTTCGGATACAAACGTTGATCATATCAGTCAATGGCAAAACAATTGCTTTCGAGCTCAATCTGAGCAGGGCAGTAGAAATATTGTCAAAGCCTGGAGCTTTAGATTGTTTCAAAGAGCCCATAACATCAGCGACAATATGCTGATTCACTTCTCTAATGTTTACATCATTGGGACACATAATGTTCTTAATAGATGTGATGCTCGGGTGGTTCTCAAGATTTGCATTGTTAGTCTTGCCAATTGGTGGGCAGATAGTTACAAAGTATTCATTGAAAAGCTGCGCCACTTTAGATCGTTCCTTAATCAAAGTCCCATTAAGTAACACAATGTCACTTGTTCAATTTGAACCTTTCGTATGCAAAAACGGTTTAAATGTTTTCCAGAACTCATGAGTAAGCGTTCGTTTGGGAGCTGTTCGTATTCTGGAATACTTGGCCATGGAATGCATTCTGTTTATTCTGCTGGCCTGGATGCAGAATAACTACAATATTCTTATTTCGGAATAAGAATACTCCGGAATATCCTAAACGGACGCGCCCTAAGTGGCATTATGCGCAGGCGACTGATCTGAATAGCAAATTGGGAACAAATTCACACCGAAACATCGAAAGCTATGTTCAAAAGAACCATGACGTCATCAAAAATAATAAATTCCACCTCGCAAGGTCATCGTTGTCCGATGGAGAATTAACTCACAACCTCCTGAGTAAAGCAACTCTCGATGGGTTAGGGTGCAGATCCAACCAGAGGGTTTGTGGTTGAGACCAATAACCTGAGAATTTCAGACGGAACTTCAGAAATCAAAGCACTAAACAGTGACAACGCCATGAGTTCCCAACTCAAGGATATCACCAGCAAGTACAAGAATGTATTTGAAGGCATAGGACGAATTAGAGATATAAAGAACAACGAAGAGATGAAACCAGAGGAAGTACCTAGCTGTTGCACAGAAGCCGCAACCAGTAGCATACTACCTCCAGAAGCCACTGAAGAATGGTTAGATCAAGGCATGAGAGAAGGAATATTTGAAGAAGTACCACATGGTGTTCTCCATTGGTTGTACAACCAAAACCAAGATTTAGCAAGATGCCTAAAGATCAGCGGGAAAAAAGTATGGTAAGAGCCAGTGTGGACCTGAGGGTTCCCAATAAGCCCATGGACAGGAGAACACAACACAACTGTAAAATCGTTTCTAAAATATACCTCAGGCAGGGATACCATCAACTGCAACTAGATCCAGAGTTCAAATCAGCAACAACATTCATCACACCATGTGAGACCACGGCGGCTGGTGTTCGGAGCCAGATGAGCCCAGGACCTGTACGATGAGATGATGTATTGGGTCTGTGCAGACATACTAGGTTCCGTGTGACGTCATACTCGTGGGAGGGTGCAACATAGAGGAGCATAACAGAACCCTGGAGCAAGTACTCCAGAGGGTAGCAGATTTTGGCATACATACATACTTTTATTATCCACTCCCCAGTGGGGCTTTTCAGAGATAATGTTATATATATATACAGCACCCAACTATATCGGGTGCATTGTGGGTAAATGACTGCTGATGGAGCCTCGGCAAAAGTACCAGTTTACGAGATGTAGAGATATCAGACCGGTAGCCAGATTTTAACAGATTTCCTATGTTAGATAATACATATTATATTAATGTTCTAACACAAACTCTTAAAATGTGAAATAATTAACGAAACACAAGGAGAAATTGCCTCAATTTACGAATGGTTATGAAACTCGGGGACCTTCTTTGTTATATGTCTTTGTTAGCTTTTTCCAACCACTGCCGTGCACAAAACACAATAGAAATTCCAACATGTTAATAAATTAGCCAATAGAAACGTGTGAGTTCAGTCGTTCAGGGAACGCTAATGAACTATATCCGTGCACAATCTTTTATCTATACCTACTATTTCAAGAATACTTTCGCGATTTGGCGTGTTTGCCGTGGTTTCGCGATCGATTTGAATTTATAATTGTCACGCAAAACACACGAATTTTCATTTTTAAAATATAACGACAACAAATTCTACTTATTTTAGATAGCAGTATTCTATTAACTGATCTGTATTATTTGTATTCTGGCGCATCCAATGCAAATAAATATTTAGCACTGGAACCACGCTGTGGTTACAAAAAAACAATAGTCCTTGGGACTGATGTAATCTTGTGGGCTTTAAAAGTGAACAATTGAAAGTGCTCCGTAATTTTATCAAACGAGTCTCACATCTCTGAATGTCACATGGTGGAAAAGAAGGGAAAGAGTCAAATATAGAGCTTAATGTAACACAGAATTACAGGCCAGACAGCTTAAATTTATTAACGAATCAGAATTTATATATTTCCGTTGATGTGCGTAACATTTATCGTTTGCTTAAGCTCCGAAGTTTTGTGGAGCATGGCACACCACAGGCAGCCCAATCTCAAGATTTGTGTATTTATACGCTTACAAATATCGCTTGAATAGTTCATATTATAAATCCTTCCAAAACATGTATGTTAGACAAATAAATACACGACTTCATCCTATAATGTTTCAGTTGTGGTTATTCATACCTCTGAGCTCTTCCAGGGTCGTTTCCGCTGCTTTTTTCGAACCTCTTTCCCTCACCTCCTAATATAATGAAAAGGCTGGAGACAACCGACAAATATACGATGCATAACCTGTAATCTTTGCCACGAAAATCACACTTCGCTCACTCCAAATAACTCCAAACTACGGTAGGACATAGAATGATAAATGAACTCATCCCTACCCGAATTTAAAGATCCAGCGATACCACAGTCTGGAGAAAGCAAACAATTTGTCGGCCATTTTCAAGTCCTTCGAGGTTGGCAGCCAACGAAGTTGGACGGCGGAAGTGCGACCGTCAAAATAGCCTCGGTCTGGCGAAGACAAATAGCAACTTAACAGGAGTGAGTGGGGGCATAGCTCGTTTTCAGGTGGACCAAAAATACCGTACCTCTACAGGGAACGTTACGAAATATGAATTCCGCTCGCTGTTTGAGTTTGACAGCTATTGTACTCCCTCAGCCAATCGCCGAGCGAAAAAATCAAAACACAACCGCACGTGTCTCGGTAAATCCAAACACAAACGCACGTGTGTCGGTAAATCAAAACACAAACGCACGTGTATCGGTAAATAAAAACACATTTTGTCCATGTAACTCCCATAAGTGTTTGAAAAACTTTCCAAAATGTCAGCTGGTGAACCACCGGGAAAAAAAACTCTACATAATTCTATGAAATGGCAATTGTGGTAAGTTATTAAGAGTTGTTGTTGCAATTTAATAGATGTTCGTTTAAAAGTTTCCAGGAACATTATCAGTGTACGGTAATTCAAATATTTTTTTCTTGTATTTTAATATAGGGTAATAAAGAATTATGAGTTCTCCGAGGGTGATTTCATAAAAAGAGAAGATATTTTGATTAATGCTGAATCTGACAAAGATTATCTGTCCATCGAAGAGTTAACGGCATGCACCCTGACAAGAATTGTAAACAAAGTGTGGGGTGAACGAGTAAAACTCATGAAGAAAAGGGAAATATTGAGTACGTTTTACGTGTACGAAAACTTACGTGTCCAAACGAAAGATACTATTAATAGCCCCGCAGTGCAGGAACGTCCGTTGGAACCTTAATAATTTACCACAAGAAAGTTTTTCAAACACATATGGGAGTTACATGGACAAAATGTGTTTTGATTTACCGACACACGTGCGTTTGTGTTTTGATTTACCGACACACGTGCGTTGTGTTTTGATTTTTTCGCTCGGCGATTGGCTGAGGGAGTACAATAGCTGTCAAACTCAAACAGCGAGCGGAATTCATATTTCGTTACGTTCCCTGTACAGGTACGGTATTTTTGGTCCACCTGAAAACGAGCTATGCCCCCACTCACTCCTGTTAAGTTTCTATTTGTCTTCGCCAGACCGAGGCTATTTTGACGGTCGCACTTCCGCCGTCCAACTTCGTTGGCTGCCAACCTCGAAGGACTTGAAAATGGCCGACAAATTGTTTGCTTTCTCCAGACTGTGGTATCGCTGGATCTTAAAATTCGGGTAGGGATGAGTTCATTTATCATTCTATGTCCTACCGTAGTTTGGAGTTATTTGGAGTGAGCGAAGTGTGATTTTCGTGGCAAAGATTACAGGTTATGCATCGTATATTTGTCGGTTGTCTCCAGCCTTTTCATTATATTAGGAGGTGAGGGAAAGAGGTTCGAAAAAAGCAGCGGAAACGACCCTGGAAGAGCTCAGAGGTATGAATAACCACAACTGAAACATTGTAGGATGAAGTCGTGTATTTATTTGTCTAACATACATGTTTTGGAAGGATTTATAATATGAACTATTCAAGCGATATTTGTAAGCGTATAAATACACAAATCTTGAGATTGGGCTGCCTGTGGGCACACAAATGACCGGATTCTTTTCAAAACAAACAGAATGATACGAGAATTGTTATTTTAACCTGGCGTGTGTACCATTTTCTTCCGAATAAATCTTCATTTCATTAAAGTGGAGATCTCAAAGCCATGAAGCAAATATGAATACTACTAATTTTAAGCCGGCAGTTAGTAGAAACTAAATATCTGCGGAGAACTTTAACTGAACTGAGAACTGAATGCAAATCGCGAGTTCGATAAAGTGAAATAATTAAGTCAAAATTTCATTCTTTATAATCGTAAACCCGAGAGTGGTTATCTTTCTGCGAACTGCTATTCCACTGGGCGTGATTTTGTCTGTGTGTGCATAATATTTGCTCATCAGAACTGTATTTAAGCATAGTTAATAGAGTGGAATGGTTAGGAAACTCAGGGACCTTCTTTGTTATAGGTCTTTGTTAGCTTTTTTCGACCACTACCGTGCACAAAACACAATAGAAATTCCAACATGTTAGTCAATCAGCCAATAGAAACGTGTGAGTTCAGTCGTTCAGGGAACGCTAATGAACTATGATAGTGCACAATATTTTGTCTTGCCCCCTTCCAACCTCAATCGCAGCGCCTTTGTTAGCCCTTTTGAAGTTTGCCGGGTTTCCTAACCATTCCACTCTATTAACTATGATTTAAGTTTGGTTTTGAAAGTAGAGTTAAAAAAACATTTTATATTTTTTCATTTAGAACAATAACTCTAATTAACGTTTTTTCATTTAGAACAATAACTCTAATTAACGTTCTGAAAAAAAAAAACGCTTTTGCACACAATATCATTGATTGTGTTATTATATCAGGGCAGATATCTAGAGCTAAGCTTTGAGAACTGCTTCTTGTTAAACTAAATCGCCGAAGTTCCTTGAAAAAGTAGGTAGACTATACGGGCACTGTGCCAGTAGTATTCTGTATTTATCTTCCATATTATTTCTTGTAACGACAACAATGGATTCTCTAAGATTTGTTCCATTAGTAGTGTTGGTTCCTGGACTCCACATTCAACAACGCGTTAGGAAATAAATAAATTTATTATCTAACATAGAAAATGCTTCGGTTAAAATCAAATATAGAAAAACGTCTTGGTTAACCGATTGGTCTGGCTACCGGTCTGATATCTCTACATCTCGTAAACTGGTACTTTTGCTGACGCTCAATCGGCAGTCATTTACCCACAATGCACCCGATATAGTTGAGGGGGGTCAGAATTTATGAAAATTGCTGTATATATATATATATATACACCCGATCAAAAAAAAGATGACACTCGAGAATATATTTATTTATCCCCATAGGTGTGTTTGTTTTTCCAGAGAAAGCAATACCATAATAATAATAATAATAATAATGAAATTTATATAGCGCACATGATCCGAAAGTTCTAAGGCGCTTTACAGGAATATATATGTATTTATACTATAGATACGATAGTACGCGCGCTCTGATTGGCTAAGAAGCCATGTTTTATCAGAGTATATAACATGGTTAGCCGTGTTATATAGTTTTCAACTGGCGGTTTCCTTTCATCGCGCGCGTAAATCTATATGATAAAACAGATAAAGAAGCCTTAAATCCATGTTTTATACTATCATAAAACACTCTGGTCATTTGAGAACACTCTAGAAATGTTGAAAGCACGCGCCTTCGGCTTGTACTTTAACATTTCTCTCATGTTCTCAAATGCCCATCGTGTTTTATGATAGTATAAAACATGGCTAAGGCTTCTTTATTTGTTAAATAACAATAATAAATCTAAATTATAATTAAGACATTAAGATATACATTGAAAATATACCGCCATTAGGAATATATCTTAAAACTAAAAATAGGGATCAGTACGACTACAATGCGCAAACAATCGCTTTGTTTAGGCCTAAATGCCTAACAATTTTTCTTAGCGCCAGTGGAACTTGAAATCAACAAACGTTAGAAACAAAGGAAAGTTTAGGTACTTATAGGATCTAATATTGCTACTTCGGAAGTTTCCAGTGAACAAAATGATTATAGGTGGCAGATATTTCGCTATACAAACTCATAAAATAACTGTCTCAGCCGCGTGCTTTACCGAGGAAACTGTTATAATACGGCTTCTTGAGTTATTTAAGGTTACTGGATACCTTCAAAAGTGATTTCCGCAAAAATGCGTTTAATTCTCCCAACCCATGAAATAAGACAAGACAACATATTTGAGTGGGGTAAAGGGGTAGGGGATGAAGTACTCCAGATGCAGAAAGTCATCATACAGGTCACAATACCTAGCAACAAGTGGTCCTAATCCTTTTCAGGGGTCCTAATCCCCAAGGCGATTGAGAGGTCCTAATCCTCTCAGGGGGTCCTAATCCCCGAGGCGACTGAGAGGTCCTAATCCTCTCAGGGGGTCCTAATCCCCCAGGCGGCTGAGTGGTCATAATCCTCTCAGGGGGAGTCACATTCCCCTTTCGTAATCCTCCACAGAATTTTCACCCAGTGTTGCCATGGTAACACTACTATCTTGGGCTCCTAATCCCCAAGAAGTGAACCATGTGAGTCTATGGGGCAAAGTGTGACCTGTATGGGAGCACTCCATCCCCACAAAATACACAAAGTGTATTCCCCATTGACGAACCCCAAAGCAAGCAGGGGGCAGGTGCCCCCCTTCCCTCCAAGAAAGATGGGGCCATTTTTGTTCCTCTTAAGGGTGAGAGCGAAAATGACCAACGAGCATGCCAGCCCCTAATATATGGGAGTTCCCTGTGGCTGTGTGAAGTCTGCTTCCCCCCAGACAAAAAAAGAAATCCTAGCTATGACTGTTGTCCCATTAGTTTACTAGAGACTTCGTAAATAAGGTTTTTGGGACATCTTATGTATCTTTCATAACAGTCAGAGGACCAACGACCTAATGTTTTGATGAGCCAGGGTGGGATACCAACAGAGGCTGCAGTTGTAGCTGCTCCTATACAATAACTATGGCCTGCATATTCTGAGGGGTTGAGCCCAGACAGGGAAAGAAGCTGCCTGGTTTCAGAGGTCAGTGCATCTTTAGTCAGGGGGGTCCCACATGAGTACACAAAAAGTGGGCCGAACAAAGGATTTCTTATTGACAAGTACGCCTCCATTGCCCTGACTGGGCAAACAGACTGGTTTGTTTTTCCTATTGATATAGTCTGTCCGGCCCGAAAAGGATCCGTTTTGGAGATTTTAAGCTGGACTGACATGTGGTCTGGATTGTGATATGAGGGAAGAAAGCTTATGTCGTCCCGTGACAAGTGCACATCAGGAGAGAATTTAGCATTGCATGTCAACTCACCTAAGCGCAGAAAACCGAAGAAGGCAAAAGTCATGACTGCCCAGATCATAATGGAGTCATGGCGTGATGTATAAGGAATTGCTAAAAGACAATAGAATAGTTTGAGATTCTTGATTGTAATAGGTAAGCGAATTCGAGTTGAAACGCCCCGAGCACGTTTTATGCCCTTGCAAACCAGCTGTAACCGAATATATTTTTTCAGATCAAGATTGAAACCCCGGCAAATGTGAAAATGACGAACTGCGGCCAGATAGCTCTTAATAGATGAGTGTTTGATAGATTTGGCCAGGTAGGCCACATACTGTATAAGGGTGTCCTCGTCGACTGGTAGGCACTTTGAAGTGGTCGGACGGTACAGAGAACAAAAATCCAAGAATCGTTTTTCAGTAGAGTTGTACGTCTGTCTAGTTGAGGTAGCAATGGAGAGATTGAAATACCTGTTGACGTCAGCTTCTAAATCTCCCATAGTACCTGTGGAACCGGAGATGGCACCTGATCGGCATATGGAGCCAGGATGCGAAACTGGTCCATCTGAAAACGAGAAATTGCGTCAGCAATTTTGTTTTGTTTGCCCTTGATGTGCCTGACTTTCAAGTAAAAATTGTACCTGAGTGTCAGAAGGGTCAGGTGACGGACCAAGTCCATTACTCTAGAGATGCGAGACCGCTTAGAATTGACAATATGCACGACAGACTCATTGTCGCAGAAAATGAGGATGCGCTTATTTGAGAAAGCTTCACCCCACAAATGGCAAGCAGCCACTAGAGCAAAAAACTCCTGCCAGGCAATGCTGATGCCTGGTTGTCCAAGCTGCTGGTGGGCTTTCCAGTGACCCTGAAACCGTTTGGAGCCAAAGGCCCCCCCAAACCCCAAAGAACCAGAGGCATCAGTGTGTAAGTGCAAGGAGTCAGAGTTGGACCATGCAGATGACAAGAAAAAACTGGCTCCATTCCAGCCGAGTATAAATTGTTGCCACATACTGAGGTCCTTGAAAAAACCTGAGCTTAACTTGATATGGTGATGAGGTTGTGAGACTTTCCGAGTCAACTCGATCATGCGTTGTAGGAAGGGCCATCCTGGGGGGACAACCTTAAATGCAAAGTTTAAATTACCGATAAGTGATTGGAGCTCTTTTAAGGTGCAAGACTTTTCCCCCTGAAATGATGCAAGAGAAGCTCTGATGCGTACAACCTTGTCGGTGGGGAGGCGGGCCTCCATTTTGTTAGAATCAAGAATAATGCCCATAAATTCTAAAGAAGTACATGGGCCCTGAGTCTTCCCATCTGCAATAGGGATACCAAGATTCTTGAAAGTCAGTAGCATGCTAGACAAGCTCTGCCTGCAAGACTGGTTATATGGGGGTAAGGCAGAAGCAGGCTCGATGATTAAGAAGTCATCTAGGATGTGGCACACAAATGAGATATGGCACTTATTTAAAAGGATCCACTCTATTGCCTCAGAAAGCTGATTGAATAGGAATGGTGCACTTCTAAGGCCGAAGGGAAGTACTTTGTCATAGTAATAATTGCCCTCCCAATACATGCCAAAAAGCTCGTAATCGGAGGGGCGCAGGGGGAGGAGGCGAAATGCTGACTCAATGTCTGTCTTAGCTAACAAACACCCCTGGCCAAGGCTTATGATACCTTCAATGGCATTATCGATTGTGATGTACTGCAAACTGTGGTCCTCCTTGGAAATAGAATAATTAATGCTGGTTACTCCAGACTTGGGAAAAGAAAGGTGACAAATTGTTCTAAATTTGTTAGAATGCTTCTTAGGAACCAGGCCAATTGGAGATACCTGCAAATTAGGCAGTGGTGGGGTGGGAAAGGGACCTGCCACGCGACCTAAATTAACCTCTTTCATTAAGTTTGCGGTAACAATTTCTGGCTGTGCAAAAGCAGTTGGCAAGTTACGGGAAAATCTAGCAACCCGAGGCCCATTATATCCTATATCTGCACCATAGCTAAGATTACTGCACAGCTGGTGAGCAAAAAATTGGTCAGGGTGGTTTGCAAGTACCCTTTTAAGCTGAGCTACATTAATGGGGGTGGGGAGGGGCCTGGAATCTAGGCTACTTTCTCCTAGAAGAGCTAGACTTGGAGTACTCCTTGTCTCCGCTCTTGTCCCTGTCCCCATCGCGGTCCCGCTGCTGTCTAGTGACTGTGGGACATTGATATCCTGGGTGGGGTCCAGAGCAACGATTGCACAAGTGCTTAAACATGCACTTTACTTTAGTACAGGTGCCATTGCGGTTGAAACCGTGGCAGGTGCCTCTGTTTTCGGCACCGGGGGAGACACTACCGGGTTGGGGTCCTTTGAAAAAAAAGTGGGTACTCCTCGTTCAGCACAGAGGGTGCCACTGTAAAGATTGTCAGCCAGAGCTGGTTATCTATGACAAACCACACTAGGGCCTTGTTACTGCTGGCCTTTTGGCGAAATTTATAGTCGTAAATGGCCCAACCCAAGCCCTTGTGTACCCGTGCGGCATACCTAATCAGGCTCAAGTATTGAAGTAGCTCTTGTGAGCGCAGGGGAAACTTGGATGTCAACGCACTCATATAGGTGGTGAACGCCGTCGTCCATTGTTCAATGTCCGTAATTGACGATCCCGCGCGGGGTTTCTTTATCACCTGGATTACCGAGTTGTCTAGAGAAAGAACAAGATTGTCTTCCTCTTCTAAATTTGCCAAATGTTTTGGTAGGAGTTTTGAAAGTTCAAAGAACTCACCAGTTTGTATGTCCTTGACGTATGAAGCCGGGATATCCTGGAAGGGAGCTGCGTTGTAGCGCGTGTCCGGCTGCGTTTGGAGTGGTTGTGTTCGATCAACTTCGATGGCCGTATCTGCGTCGAAGGCTATCGCAGCAGTGCCGACCTGAGGCCGACTGGAGGGTGGAGACTGTGCCTGTAGCGCCTGTACCGTGGCTAGGGCTGCTTCGCTTGCTATGTCCCGAGAGGCGGCAGCGACGGATTCCTTGACCAAGCGCCGAATACTCTGCAATTGCCCTTCGCTGAATTCGCCATGCGTGTCCTGGGGGCGTGCCGGTGGCGGATCGGCGCTTTCTGTTCGCCGAGGGTCGGTGTTGTCCTGTAGTGCAACGAGACCAGCATCTCGCAGTCGCTTGTATAATGTGGGCCGTTGGCCGGTAGCGCTGAGGCCCTGCTGGCGACAGAAGTCGCGAAGCTCTGCGTTCGATAGAGCCGCCAAGACTGTGGGCTCGATGGCGTTTTGCGAGTTGGACCTTCGGCTTCGGCTACGAGTTGGCGGCATATTGTTGTGCTGAAGGCCAAAAGCGACAAGCTAGAGCTTTCACCGTTCTGTAGAGAAGTCACAGTCGATTTCGTGCAACTAACACCGAAATACGCGGGGAGAAATATAGATTTTTAGACAATTTTGAGACGGCAACACAGACGTGTGTGTATGCCAAAGCCGCTTGGCCTTGATTGACATGATGAAGGCTGGGAGATGATTGGCCGAAATGGAACAGGCATGCCCTTCCCAAGCGAGCAATTTGACCTTTGTACCGAACCACAAAGGAGCCTCTGTCTTGCAGCAGATTGCATTACAAATCTGATAACCCGTGAATAGGACCTCTATTATGATAAGTTACATTTCCTGGTTGACGCATTAACTTTAATTTATCTAGCTATAAATAAGCTTTACGCGGGCGCTCGGCGAACAAAATATGGGAACCTATATATCAATGGAAAGGTTGATAACTGAAGAATACCAGTAAAAGGTTATTTTATACGGAATTACTCTAGATTTAAAACTACAGTCACTTTAACCCGATGTCAAAGACGTTTATAAACGCGAATTACCAGCGCCAGGTTTTTATACTTACGAAGTAATTACACTTGTGTCAAGTTCAGCGGGCATTGATCTCCAAAAGCGTGTGTGCGATTTTTGATATCTATTTTCTATGCGAAATTATTGCAGTTTAAAGTCGAGTCATAAAAACAAATCGGGAAAGCACACACGCTTTTGGAGATTAGTTATTGTAGAATCAATGGACGAAATTTCAAAAATTTCCGGTAAATTCTTATATGCAATCAATTCACTTGAAGACTGCAGAAACGTTGAAAAATTGTAGCCGAGAAATCGGCATTAGAAGTTCAGCAACTGATTCACACCTACTTAGGGGCCGACCATTTGACTTTTGAGGGGGGGATGGCTGTTCTTGTCTGTGCTCGATTTTTTTTTCTTTAGCAGTGTTGTTGCACGAATTTTTTTTGCGAAAAAAGCGGAGCCAGAACAAAGCTTTTCCGCTTGCAGGATATTTTTTTTCAAAAACACCCACCCCCCCCCCCCCCCCCACCTCAAACGTTAAATGGTCGGCTCCTTAGAGCGGCTTTCCGGACTCAACACCCATTCTGCAATCAGAAGCAACCTCCTGGAGTCTCCCAAAATTCCGCGGGAAAAACTAAAGGTAGAGTTTCAATATGTAAATATAATTACAAGCCATAGTTCTCCTTGTTGTCTCTTGTTTTAATATGTGGGTTCCAGAGGATATTGTAATCTAGGAATTAGAGAAATATATATTTTTGCCGAGATGAATATTGTATGTTGATTTCCGATCAAAGGTACGCGCTGTATCTATAGCCGGCTTGTTTGACTTGAAGAAAAAAGAAGAAAAAGGTGAACCGTCAGACTTAAAATATTCTCTCAGCTGGCTCCTATCAATTCTTCTTTATGTTCAGATGTGGATCACTCGGCACGCAAGTGAAAATACGAACCCTTGTCAGGTTTATTTGGCTCGAAGTTGTATGCGTCGTTTGGCCTTTGTTTTGCTTTTCATTTTTCTTTGTTTTCCAAGCTAAAGGTATCCTGCTTGCTTTTTGGAAGACATAAGGCGAACAACCGATGGAATTACGGAATCGTGTGTGGAAAAACTTTTCTCAATAAACGTAATCATTGTTATATGAAATGAATTTATGCGCTAGCTTCCCCACACTTTCGATACGGGCGAGTGAGCACTTGTCATGTGTTAATTGATCTGCTGTCAATCAAACAGAACATTTAACTTCCGGTTAAAAACTTCCTTTTGGTATTTCTCCGTCAATATCATATATTTTTTAACAGAATTTTTAGTATATCAAACACTGCTACTAAAACTACATTTCTGTGTGGAAAAAAAAATCACCTTTTTCGTTTTGAAGGTATCCAGTAACCTTAAAAGTAGTGATTTTTGGCAGATAATACGCGCGGATTTTTCATTCTTTCGGAGAAGGTACGTTATTAATACGCGCAGAGTTTTCATTCTTTCGGACACGGTACGTTATTTCTTCACTTCTGACAAGAATCACAGCCGCTCTTCGTTTCAATTGTATTCTATTGTATTGTACTGTGTTGCGTTCTATTGTTGTATTGAATTGTATTCTATTGTATTTTTGGTAAAAATTCGTGTCGTCCTACATAAAGGGATTGCCCAAAATTGTTTGTAATTAAAACTGAGTATTGGGACATTTCAAGCGTTCCGATTAGGTGACTAAACCCCTTAATTACTCGGGCCAGGCCTTCGGCCGAGGCACGAGTCAGAAAATAAATGCAAGCCGTTTATTATTATTATTACTCGGGCCGGGCCTTTGGCCGGCACGAGTCAGAAAATGCAAGCCGTTTATTATTATTATTTTTTGTTTTTGTGTGTGTGTGTCGCTGAAATGCGCCAGCAACCAATCAGATTACACAGGAGCCCATTGTTCGATCCCAACACGTGACAGGATCAACCAATCAGATTCGACACCCGCCCGATCTTGGTTGTGGTCTTTCTTGGGTTTATACTTATAGTGTGCCAAGTCAGCAACGAAGCGAAGATTCGTGGCTATTCTTAACCATTATTTTGCTGAAACCAAAGGTTTCTTCGAATGAAATGCCAAGATGTTCAGTTATTCTAGGGCTGACAGGACTTTTAGGGGCTTTCAATGGAAAATTCTTACATTTACGAAAGGGATGTGGCGATCCAATCGTACACGGTACAGTCAGCTACATGCAGTCTGGCCGGCCGGAGGAGGAGTGATGGTTTGGTTTCGATGGTTTTGGTCCAATAATCCACAGACACGGAAAGAAAATGCCTGAACTGCTGCATCTAAATGCCATAGGATTGTAGTGTTGCGGTGTTGATATTGTTGAAATGCTCTTCATTACGATCACACACTGTGAGGAGGTCAATGAGGGATTTTGATTGTTTGCAATGTTGGCTGTGTGTTTACCCCGCCAATTACTCTCCTGAAATACTCTTGAGATTATACAACTGGGAAGTCTTGACTAAACCAGTCAACCAATGCCGAGCTTTACAAAGACTTCAACTCAAGAGTCACAAAACCTGGAAGTGAATAGTGATTGACCCTTGTCTTTGAACGCGAACGGAAATCAGAACTGGTGAGGTTGAAATATTTGTGTTTATATACGCACACAAATCTTACTTGTTCCCTACTTTTAGAATTATATTAAGTGTAATGGTGACAGTAATTCGAACTGGAAATGAAATCGTCCATAAGTTGAACTGTATGTGACTTTATAGAGACCAAAAAAAAAAGTTAAAATCGTCAAAAGAATAACAGAACTCAGAAGATAGAATTGACCACGAATTATACCCATAAACAGAACTGGATCCGAGAATACCGTATTAAAATTGAATTGGATCTGTCAAAAGATTAGCAGGATTTGTCGTGGAAAGCCGTAACTAGAAACCGAACTGTCATAAAACAAGAACTGGAGAGTATAAATTATGGCTCTGCCCACAGTATTATATTATGTCGTCACGCAGTTTTTTGTTTGCCGACGATTGATACGAACGGGCTTCAAACTCCGGCTTTGTTTTCTCATTTTGCTGCTGCACAGAAGACCTTGAAATATAAACCGTTCAATAAATCTACCTTAATTTATCCTAAAG
Source organism: Actinernus sp. WN-2022 (assembly GCA_030867875.1). Taxonomy (NCBI): domain Eukaryota; kingdom Metazoa; phylum Cnidaria; class Anthozoa; order Actiniaria; family Actinernidae; genus Actinernus; species Actinernus sp. WN-2022. The sequence goes on from JAOWCC010001589.1 coordinate 54,726,962, forward strand.
AAAGCTTTGATTTATACCCTCGAAGAAGGAAATGCATTTGATTTTCTCCACTTCGCTTTCCCTTGCCGTTAACAATAGGAAATGGATAATCTGAAATCTACATTGAATCTGTAATGTTTACCGTCTCGTTTTTCTCGGCCAATGGAAATCGAGATACCGTGGCGCATGTAATCGTTTCCTCTTGGCGGCAGGAAAGGGCCAGGTGGAACTTCTCGAAACAAGCGATAGTATTGGCCTACGCAACAATAGAAAACACCCTAACCCATTAGAAAGTGCAGTACAAAAACCATAGAAGTATAGTATTATGGGTGCAATCAGCATACAGGTCTTGAGAGGTTCCATGCTACTTGGAGGAAAGGCAAAGAGATGAGAAACCTGCTCGCAGGGTAGGAGGGCCACACACTTCTCTGTGTATACTAGTTAGTGTTACTCTAATGTTATTTCCCAAGTGGTGTACATGCATGAAATCAACGCACACAATATTTTATTAAACATTAGGGACTAGTCAAAAATTTGCAGGGGAAATGCAGGGGGGGGGGGGGGGGGGGGGTTGAGAATGAAATGAAAAAGTCTAAACAATATATACGGTAACCCTCCCTGGACAATGAGTATGAAATCTTTTGACCCTTTCTCCCCAAAAACCACCCCTTTTTCAGTTCCCCATGATTTATGACTTTCCATTTTTGGGGATTCAAAAAAATATGACCCTCCATCTCAACCGTCTCCCCCTGCTAATTTCTGACCAGTCCCTTCAGCGACAACCCTGATGAAACCCCAATTTATTTATCAGTAAAACTTTGTAATTAGAAGCTCCTGTAAGGGACTGTGACCACCTTTGGTGGTTTTAAAGAATTGGAAGAAGGTGGAAAATAGCATTTACAAACAGGTTTTGTTAATAACACTACTGATCTCCTACAACTACCTTTAAATATATGAATTAAGATTTGTTTGCTATCTAGTACAACCATGTGATTGTAATGTAAATTATGACAAGCATGAGTAGTGAATCTATTATCCTAGCACAAACCATGTATGACACAAAAATATGCTGGAACTCCATGTATTAATTAAAGGTGGCCCGAGTTAAGGCCACTCAGGGCCTCTTGTTATTATTTTTATTTTTTTATTTTTTTGTGTCGCTGTTTGGCGCCAGTAACCAATCAGATTACACAGGAGCCAATTGTTCGATTCCCAACGACAGGATCAACCAATCAGATCCGACACCCGCCAGATCTTGGTTGTGGAGCTCGGCAAAGCCAGCAACGTAGCGAAGGTTTTGGGTTCATTCTGAACTATTATTTTGCTGAAACCAAAGGTTTCTTCGAATGAAATATCAAGATATTCAGTTATTCTAGGGCTGACAGGACTTTTAGGGGCTTTCGATGGAAAATTCTCACATTTACGAAAGGGATGTGGCGATCCAAATATCGCACAGTAAGCTAGTCTAGCCGGCCGGAGGAGTGATGGTTTTGGTCCAATAATCCACGGAAACTGAAAGAAAATGCCTGTACTGCTGCATCTAAGTGCCATACGATTGCAGTGTTGCGTTGTTGATATTGTTGAAATGTTCTTCATTACCATCACACAATATGAGGAAGTCAAATGAGGGATTGATTGTTTGCAATGTTGGCTGTAATTGTTTACTGCGAAGTCCTCTCCTGAAAATTAAATACTCTTGAGATTATACAACTGGGAAGTCTTGACTAAACCAGTCAACCAATGCCGAACTTTACTAAGACTTCAATTCAAGAGTCGCAAAAGCTGGAAGTGAACAGTGATTGACCCTTGGCTTTGAACGCGAACGGAAATCAGAACTGGTGAGGTTGAAATTATGTGTTTATATATGCGCACACAAATCTTACTTGTTCCCTACTTTTAAAATGTTATTAAGTGTAATTGTGACTGTAATTCGAACTGGAAATGAAATCGTCCGTAAGTTGAACTGTATGTGACTTTATAGAGACCAAGAAGGAAAAAGTAAAAATCGATCGTCAAAACAATAACAGAACTCGGAAGATACAGAGAGGCATTCGAATTTACTACGAATTATACCCATAAACAGAACTGGATATGACTTACAAACCGAGAATACCGAATTAAAATTGAATTGGATGTGAAACTGTCAAAAGAAGAGCAGGATTTGTTGTGTAAAGCCATACTGGAGAGTACAATTATATAAGTTATGGCTCTATCAATTCCAAACCTGCCCTCCCCCCCCCCCCTGGGGTCAAGTGCTCCACGGTGGGGCTTTGGTACGGGTGCAAATCTCATCAAATTCTCTATTTTACTCTTTCTACAAATGAATTCCTCACCCTGCCAACTTTAGTTTGCTCCAACTGATGTCTCACCCCTGGGACAAAAACTCGGTCAAATGCCCCTCTTATGCCCCCCACCCTTGGGGGATGGGCAGGTTTGGAATTGGTAGAGCTATACACAGATACTGGAACTGATTAGAACAATCATAAATAGAATTGGGTGTGGAGATTTATTTACCAAGCGAACACTGTTGCCCTGAAAAATATGTCGAAAAAGTCAACTTGAAATACTGAAGAAAGAAGACAAATGTAGGACTGTCAAAAGAAGAAAAAAGAAAATTGAATTAGAGCTGACTCGAAAAATGGAATGACCATCATCAGAAAATTGTATAATACTAAAAACAGAATAATTTAGGTTTTGAAATTGGGACAATGGGATTTCCTGTGCATTTCACTCTTGGGGGCATATTACTGATCCTCCAAGCCTAACCCAATCCGTCCAATGTACTTTTATAGTATTTCAGAAGTTTTTATGTTTTCAGATAACGAATCGAAGTGATATACATGTAATATAATTTATATGCATTCACTTGTATACGAACATACAATATTTAGCTTAATTAGTGACATATTTTAATTGATATTAATCTAAATCATGTTCTACATTTGTTTCGAATTTTTAATTACAAGGAGGGCCACATGTTTCTTAGCCTCCCCCGCAGTCGTTTTTAGGGGCTCATACCTAGGCCCTAAAAACGACTATGGGGGAGGCTATGCATTTCTCTGTGTGTACTAGTTGGTGTTACCCTCTTTAAATAAAGTTAATTTTATTTTCCAAGTGGTCTACATGCATGAAGTCAATGCACACAATATTTTATTAAACATTAGGGACTGGTCAAAAATTAGCAGGGGAGGTGCAAAGGGTGGGGTGGAGATAAAAAAAGTCTAAAATTGTATAACCCTCCCTGGAAATTAGTATGAAATATTTTGACCCTTTCTCCCTTATAACCAATCCTTTTTCAGTTGCCCATTATTTATGACCCTCTAGTTTTGGGGATTCAAAAAAATACGATCCTCCCCTTTCACAACTCCTTCCCCTGATAATTTCTGACCAGTCCCTTCAGTGACCACCCTTATCAACCTGGTTTTAAATTTTAGTAAAACTTTGTAATTAGAAGCTCCTGTAAGTGACCATGACTACCTTTGGAGGTTGAGAATTGGAAGAAGGTGGAAAATAGCATTTACAAACAGGTTTTGCTAATAACACTACCAATCTCGTACAAGTGCCTTTAAATATTTGTTTGCCATCTAGTACAGCCACATTATTGCATTCCTGCAAAAGGTCCATTCCATTATATATAAATTATCACAAGCATCAGAAGTGAATCCAATTATCCGGTCCCCTAGCACAAATCATGTATGACACAAAAATATACTAGAACTCCATGTATTAACCTATTTATAGGTGGCCCGAGTTAAGGCCAATCAGGGCCTCTTGTTGAATATATTAAAGAAACGAAAGTACATTTCTACAGGAGCCCAACCATTATTGTTATTTTCAGAAAAAAATGTCTCATACAGGATCGGATTTTGCTACAACAAAAAGGAAACTTTGGAAAAGGCACAACATGCACTTGTTTGATTTTGAAATGTTATTTCGAAAGCCAAAACTATAACTAAAGCCCCTGGCTTTCAAATATTTTATCGATCGGTCGCAACAAGACAAATGGCCAGGGACCTAAACATTTCGCTATCACGGCAGATACGCGCGTGGTTGAACTGTATTATCTGATTATATGTGTTTTAAACCCCAAGAGAAAACCAAAGAATGAAAATAAATGCTGCACTATTTTAGCCACTTACCAAAAGAATTACGTAGTTTTGCTTTAATTCTAGCGCGGTGATTTAATTTTGTTCAGACCGGTGAGCGACTGTTACTGGTCAGCGACTGCAATTCAGAACTTTTTAAAAGAGACTCCAAGTGTATGTTCAGATGAGAAAGAAATCATATTGCTTTTGTAACAGTGATGCCGCCGGAAACTCTCGGATATAAGACATACACAACACATTTTTCGAGTAAAAATCAATTATTTGGATGTTCAAATCCCTATATTTTCGTTCTAGTTGATAATTTTCCTGCGGCATCACCGTGGCGCACATCATTTCACTTCTTAAAGACAAGGCAATACTACTGATAAATATTTTGTTTTGTATAAAATACAATTTCATAGTTTTAGGTTTGGTATTTTGTTATAATTTGAAGCTTTCAAATTCCACTCCTGTCTTCTTCGTAGCCGTTCACGTAACGCTAGTATTATTGAAGAGAAGGAAAACATTTGGAAGTCTACTAATATCTTTTGGACCGATAAGATGAGTAGATTTTGAAATTTTCATTTGCACTGTAATTCCTACACTTGACGAGATGGGCGGCCGCGTTTGGTTAGTTCGAATTATACTATTGAGGGTAATAAAAACATTTTTTTAAGTAAGACGTGCCATCATTGTCTGTATGCTACGGATTTTTGATGCTCTTCAAGCGTTACGAACAGGTGACTAAACCGCCTAATGATTTGGCATCGCAATTCTTTTCTAAAAACCATCCTTAATGCAAAGGTGTTCTAGGCGAACTGGTACTTAATTAAATTTGTTTAAGCCCCAAGAGAAGATCAAACAATGAAAAATGCTACACTATAATAACTTTAACTTTCCTTTGTTTCTAATGTTTGTACATTTCAAATCCCACTCGCGCTAAGAAAAATGGTTTGGCATTTAGGCACTAAACGAAGCGATTGTTTGCGCATTGTACTCGTACCGATCCCTTGGCATTGCTTTCCCAGGTAACAACAAAGACACATAAAGGGATATATATATTCTGGAGTGTCATCTTTTTTTTTATCGGGCGTATATATATAAACTATATATATATATATATATATAAACTATGTATGTATATGTGTGCGTGTGCGTGTAAGCAAGGAACTCTCATTTTGTGTTAACATGACTCATCTTGTGTGGATTCTCGATTTCTTCAGTTTAAAGCGCTGATAACTGATATTCTAGGTTTTAATGATAGTAAAATGACACTTGCTTCCATTTATAGCCTTTCTATCCCATAATTTCCTTGTTTGATATTTGGAGTTTTTCGAGGTGTTCTACTAGCCTGAATTTCAGCCGTCTCCTCTGGTTCGTTCCTCCCGAGAGAGACGTCTGAATCCAATAGCCGATAATGCCGTCCAGTGACGTCAAGGCGGATTAACAATTTAATTTATGCAAATAAAACTGTCACGGCGGTAGTAAGAGTTCGTGAGAAATATTTATTTGGGATTATGCCGACCAAAATAAAAGCCTTACCTATATTATATATCTCCATCCCATTTGCTTCTCAAGTGCCTCTTAATATGTTGTGAAAGCCTTTCCGAAGCAACATATCGTTAAATTATATTTGGAGGCAAAGTACAGTTGATCTTTGTCTTTCCGTTGATCTTTGTACATGTCTCGCGATCTGCCGTTCGAATCGACACAGCTACGAGATATTACCTATGTAAATGATGCAACAGAAATTAAAGTAGAAAAACATGAAAGGATAATGGAGAATTTTCGAAGAAATACGAAGACTCTTTTACGGGAAAGAACAGTTCCTTGAAGAGAGTAGCGACTTTCTTTACCACTGCCAGTGTGAACAAATAATCGATTATCAACAACCCCGCGGACGCGACGGGATAAAATGTACATGTTTACAGGACAGTCGGCCGGTTATTGTGCAGGACACTTTCAATCCATTTCCAGATGTTTTCCTTACGAATGCAAGGTCTTTGCCAAAGACAATCACTCCACTGATCATTATGCGAAATTATAGAATATCAACCAATCAAAGATCACTACCAGGTTTTCTGGTAGCGACGTCACTGGACGGCATTACCGGCTATTGGATTCAGACGTCTCTCTCGGGAGGAACGAACCAGAGGAGACGGCTGCAATTCAGGCTAATGTTCTACCTGATCACCTTTTTGCAGTTGCTCAACTAAAAGTGACATTTTGGGCTGTTTCTAGTGGAAATTGGCGGCTAAAACCCGTCGAAAGTTGTTCTATAGGAAAAGACGGTTCTTTTGCTGCAAACCGCATAAAAATCCATCAAGATCTCGGCGAGAAACGGCGGCCAGTTGAAGTAAACGGTGCACAAATTGAGGCATGTTAACACAAAAGGCGCCTTAGCAAGGAACACTCATTTTGTGTTAACATGACTCATATGTACATGTACATGTATATATAAACTATATATACAATGATTATGTACGCATAATAAAGGGACTAATGTATATGGAACATATTAATCAATAACATTTTGTAGTAATTTATGTCTTAGAGAACGCTTAAAAATACTTATAGTTCGGCAAAGTTTCAAGGACGGATCTTATAAGTTACAGATACTGACAGTTCTGTAGTAGAAGTCACTTATCAACCAAAGGGATAGAGAGTATAAGGACAGACTGAAGAGAGATGCCGAAAACAGGGACACAAAGAAGTACAACTTTGTAGTTGGAGATTATGTTCTCTTGAAACAGTCGAAGAAAAACAAGTGGTCAACAGCTTATGAGCCAGCATTTTACATCGCATACCGGATAAAGTGGGATCGACCATTGCAGCTAGAAGAGTCACTTATGGACGAGAAGTGCGTCGAGACGCCAGCCAATTCAAGCTTGTAAATGCTGTACTGGGAAACATGGAAGAGGAGGAGTTGACTCAAAGCAAGGAACAAGACCCTAAAGCTTGGAGAGAAACTATACTCCTCAAAACCAACCCAGAACAAGAGCCACATGGAACACAGTGAAAGGATACAGTTCATACGTTCCAGAAATCAGATAAGGAAATAGGACTGCAGATAAATCAAAACACTGAAACAAGACCTCAGAGGAACAGGCGCAGACCTTACTCAGAGAGCTCAGAGACTATTCGGAGAACACGTATACAGGAACATTAAGATGTGTTGATTGCTGAGCTATTAGTATCAGTTAAGGACTTAACATTGGTACTTAAGTTAACTTCAAACCAATCTGATGAAATCTTAAACTGCATATGAAGTGAAAAATCGACCTAGTTTTTATTTTATTAAATTGTAGTCTTCTCTTCGTCATTTTGTGCAATTAAAAATAAAATTGGAGAGCGCGAATATAATTGTTTTCGTGTCAAAGTCAGGCATAATTGTCAAAATCTTGCGACAATTTTTATGCCGTTAAATATATGCTAATCACATGCGTGACGTCAGTTGGTTTGCATATTTATATTCACCAAAGTAAAAATATGGCCCACGGCAAGGCTTCTTTGAGAAAAAATATGAGATGGCAAGGCCCCTCAAGTAAGACATATTTAGAATAAGAATTAGACAAAAAAACGCACTGTTTTTTGTATTATTTACGAAGACAAATATATTGATGTGCAAACCAACTGACGTCACGCATGTGATTAGCATATCTTTAATATGCATAACTTCGACAAGGAGAAACATAATGTTTGCGCTCTCCAAATTTATTTTTAATTGCACAAGATGACTTGGGGAAGACTAAAATTTAATAAAATAAAATAAAAACAGGGTCGATTTTTTCACTTCATAGACACTTTAATGCAGAGCTGGCATCTGCAAAAGGAAGAAATTCCGGTACAGACCATTTCCGGTCATGTGACTTTACCTCATTAGCTAAGTTGAAGTTTTGGAAATAAACAAGATGGCGGTTCAAAGACCAGATTGTGTGCGTGTTTATTCGAGCTAAAGGGGCGGATATTATAGGTGTTCCCATTTGTAACTTGTCCAGGTTAGATAGATTGAAAAGTTTTAGAAATATACATTATACAATAAAATTGTAGATGTTATATTATTGTTCGAAGTATTGATCTTCCCCTCGGCCGATCGGAAGTCAGTGAGTTTTTGTTTCCCCTCGATTCTCGACTCCGTCTCGGGGAAAAAACCTCACCATTTCCCTCGGGGCCAGTCATTAAGTGTTTAATATTACATCGTGTGTTTTGGCCTTAACTGAGATGTTAAATTATTAATTAACAGGCGGGTGCTCTTGTACATGTATACACGGACGGCTCCGTACTGGTAACGCACGGTGGCACAGAAATGGGCCAAGGACTACATACTAAGATGGTACAAGTCGCTGCTCGTGCTCTCGACATACCAACCTCAAGGATCTACCTCAGTGAGACTAGTACCAATACTGTCCCCAATACCTCCCCCACTGCGGCGTCATCGTCAACTGATCTAAACGGCATGGCCGTCAAGGTATAACTACATCGACTAGTGGGATAAGACCCGTTTCAGGTGGCGAACTGTATATGCGGCGAACTTAACAGATGAATTAAGTACGGCAGAAGAACGGCGTCTTAATCAATTGAGTTCGACATGTTTGAATTAGGTACGGCAGATAATTCAGGTGTGGCAGACGATTCAGGTGTGGTAGACGATTCAGGTGTGGCAGACGATTGAGGTGTGGCAGATGATTCAGGTGTGGCAGACGATTCAGGTGTGGCAGACGATTCAGGTATGGCAGACGATTCAGGTGTGGCAGATGATTCAGGTGTGGCAGATGATTCAGGTGTGGCAGATGATTCAGGTGTGGCAGATGATTCAGGTTCGGCAGATTATTTAGGTGTGGCAGATGATTCATGTACGGCAGATGATTCAGGTGTGGCAGATGATTCAGATGATTCAGATGATTCAGATGATTCAGGTTCGGCAGATGATTCAGGTGTGGCAGATTAGCGGCCTGATTATGTTGATTCAAACATTAGCATATATTATGATAATGTACTGAAAACCTTTCCATAGTTCTCTATGATACGGGTCATTTCTCCGACGTTTGCTGGGGTATTAAATTCGTACGTAGTTAATCACAAGCTTACCAAACCCTATCCTGCTATGAATTTGAAGCTGACATCCACACTGATGTGTTTGCCGTTTCCACAATCCCGTTCATTTCCAGATCGCATGCGAGAAAATATCGGAGAGACTTGTCACCTTCAAGGAAGAGAATCCCAAAGGCACATGGGAAGACTGGGTGAGTGACGACACTGGAGTGATTTGGTGAAACTTGACTTGATTCACAGTAATACATAGACCCATTCGAAAAATGGCTGCCGCTAATTTGCATAATATTGATATTCAATATTTTCTGAAGAATTAACTAGCCTATATGAAAGAGCGAGTTCATGTTAGCAACATGTAGCTCTTTGATAACAGAAGAATATATCCTTACAAAGCAATCAACGTTTGAAACTCTGAAGAAACATGAAAACGAGGCTAGTCAGTCCTGACGTCCTGAATCTCATACAAAACTCTCTTATTTTGAACCTCGGTAACTTCGCAACACTTGGTGCTATGCTCCTTAAATTTTACAAACGTACTCATTTCTGCATGCTCTCTGAAGTGACAGTGTTTATTTTAGTACCAACATTTCATTACAACCAAAGCTTGGTGGCACCATTTTTCGAATGGGTCTATATAACATATATTTGTCTCACAAACCTATTACCTTACCTATTAAGCCTGTCCTCACTAGCGATATAAGCATAAGCAACATACGCAAACGCAGTAATGCATTCATTTGATCGTTTATAGCAGTATACATATTCTTCTTACGGATGTGATTACTGAGTTTGCGTATGTTGCTTGCTGTGCTTGTGCTTATATGTTTATGTCGCTAGTGAGGACTAGGCTTTAAGTTCTAATGTATGTATCACTCTAATTTGATGTTTGTTCAGTTTAGACTATGTGAAACGTGAAACAAGTGTTAAAGCTCAATGGTGTAGACTGAGTACTCGGATACTCCGATATATGTAAAATTTGTTTTTGACATTCAGGTGCGTGCTGCCTACTTTAACCGTGTTTACCTGTCCGCCAACGGTTTTTACAAGTAAGTGTGTGTTTTGTTAATGGTTTAGCTAAATGGTTTTGTTAATGGTTTATTTTGACCTTTACTCAAGTAAACTAAACCTCGTAGTCTGGGGTTCAACATACCCCACTAACCTTAATCGACGCTTAGTTTTGCTTCAAAACCGTGTAATTAGAAATATAAATAAGGATACATTTGATGCACATTCCGATCCAATCTTAAAGGAACTCAAAATGCCTGAATGTAAGGATATTTATTTACTATAATCAGAAACATTCATGTATATATATGTAAAATTGGCTTACATCCTAAACGTTTTGGTAATGTTTTTATTAATTAGTCAAGTACACAACTATGTAAGGGTTAGAGACTGCTTGTGAGTTCTTTATCGACAAATACAGGCACGCGCTGACTGTACGATGAACGAAAAATAATGAATACTGCATGAGGCCGAAGGCCGAATGCAGTATGAACAAATTTTGAGTTCATCGTACAGTCAGCAAGTGACTGTATTTTGCCGATAAAGCTCAAACATAAAGTCTCTAACCCTTTTAATATTCAAACTGAGTGCACTGTCAGCCGTGAATTTCAATTGAAATCAGTTGTCATGAATTAAATCATTTTACGGTAAATATCTCCACAAAGAAAAGTCACTTCAATAGACAATGAATAAAAACAGAAGTAGATAATTTGCAAAGAATAATTTACTTTGGCGTTCGGTCAGTTTAGTTGACGCCTTCCGAGTACATGTTTGTACATTTAACTCGAAAACGTTTCTCTTGGAGCCATGTATTAAAATATCGAGTATTTAGCCGGCTTAACTCCTAGATAGTCTACTTTCTTTAATAGTTTCTTTCATTCGAAAATAACTAACCTGCAGATTCCAGTGAATTGAAATCTTGAAACCGGCCTTCATGTGCTCGGCTCTGATGCAAACATTTTCCAAATAAAAATATCCTAGGTTTTCGAACCTTCCACTGAATTGTCGCTTCATTGTCTCCTCTTATTGACAGAGTAAGGTCTCGCCGGAAATAAAATCCATTTCTTCAGTTTGGACTGCTAGAGTGTTGTAGAAACTTTTGTTTACACATGTTGACTTGTTAGTTGTTGTACTTCCAGCGCTTGCATATCAGCCATTTCTAACGAACGATTATGCAAATGTTTGCCTGAAAACATAAATCATAATGTGAGGCGAATAGTATGATTGTACATTTAACTCGAAAACGTTTCTCTTGGAGCCATGTATTCAAATATCAATTATTTAGCCGGCTTAACTCCTAGATAGTCTGCTTTCTTTAATAGTTTCTTTCATTCGAAAATAACTAACCTGCAGATTCCAGTGGGGCAGTGAATTGAAATCTTGACTCGAAACCGGCCTCCGGCCATGTGCTCGGCTCCGATGCAAACATTTTCCAAATCAAATATCCTGGGTTTTCGAACCATCCACTGAATTCTCGCTTAATTTTCTCCTCTTATTGACAGAGTAAGGTCTCGGAAATACAATCCATTTCTTAAGTAAGACTACTAGAGTGTTGTAGAAACCTTTGTTCACTCGGACACATGTTAACTTGTAAAGTTGTACTTCCAGCACTCGCAAATCAGCCATTTCCAACGAGCGATTATGCAAATGTTCGCCTCAAAATATATATCTTCTGTCACACAGGCAACAGAGTTCAATCCTGCCGTTACCTTTCTAGTAATTGTCTGCATTTTCACTGTTTAATATGCGATGAGGTTTTCCAAGCCGTCCAAACACGTAACTAAGCGAAGGACTAGGTCTCCCTTTCCCTAGGTAAGAGAGGGTCTGGGTCGAGTGCTGTGGTCACCAATAATGCACGCTCATTAGCCAATCACATGCTTGGATTTTGTACAATGCACGAAATTTGAACATTAAAACACAATAAATGCCAACTCTTTCTATCTTCCTCCATGTAGAACAAAAACTAGACAGTTCTCTATTCATATTGAAGGCCCGCAATTTTCACTCTCAGTTCTGAAATTAGCAATGCCACGAGTATTACCTCTTTTAAAAACATATTAAAATTATACCTTCTGTCCGTGACACTTTTATTAGTTGTCTTTATTTTTCTCTTTACAACCAACAAAGTCAGTCTCTGTTACTTATTAAGGTTTACTAGTTGTATCTGATAATGATAATACCGTCATAATTTAATAGAAAGTAGATACTAGGAGGAGACCCAAAATCCTATAAGCCTACTGTGGTTTCTCTTTGGGCTTCCTCGCCATTTCTCATTGAACTTTTTATGTTTTATACGACATTATTTATAACAGTAATCTAGTGGTAAATAAAATGTTTTTAAAATGCCAACAGATTCACTGTTGCATGCATCCAAAGTCCATTACAGATTGAAAGCTTCGAGGAATTAAGAATACAGCAGTACAAGTCATTTCCTTGCGCATATAAGTTTCTTCCAAACTGCACCGGCGAAATCCCATTCGAACTCCAGCCCGTTAGTGAATTCCCCACCCTCCACTCCGTAATATCGCAAGGCCTAGATATGATTTTCCGAATACAGAACCCCAGATATTGGATATGACTGGGAGAAAAACTCGGGCAACCCATTCAATTACTTCTTGTTTGAGTATGTCTTTTATTCCGAACACAGGACCCCCGATATTGGATATGACTGGGAGAAGAACACAGGCAACCCGTTCAATTACTTCTCCTATGGAGCTGCCTGTTCTGAGGTGGAGATTGATTGCCTAACGGGAGATCACCAGGTATAATGGACTAAATCAGCCACCTGGACGAGAAGGTTATCGTTTTCACTGACGTCATAAAAACAAATTCCTCAAGAAAAAAATAATATTAGTAAATTATTTTAGTTCACACTATCGTTATATCCTGATAATAACGACCAAAACAAACTAAGGCTTGGCTGGCTGCTGCAAAAGCTATAGAAACACTGAGAAAGGGAAATAAATGAAAATATATAATATTATTAAGTGAACTTAAGTATTATAATGATGAATGTGAATTAAAGACCCAAACTCTTGGTAACTTCAAGCTTATGCTCAATAGAGTCCTTAATTTATAACATAGCGATCTTTGGCGGAGTCTGTTGACCAGCGGCCATGCCTCTTCCAACACCTTTCATTGACATTGGAGTTGGCAGCTAAAGTAGCCCCGCCTGCCCTAAAGGAATGAAGGCCTAATTTTGAAACGTCGGTAAATTCCTTTAACCTACCGAGAATAACCTGCCTGGCCCTAGTATAGCTTAAAGGAGCAGTGTCACGATTCTGATTGGTTGTTATAGACAATGGCAAAATCACGCTATGTCACGCGCCGCTGCAAATTTCCCTTTCGATTGAAATAAATAAAATGCTGCTTTATAAAAATATAACATCAAACCTAACCATATAATACTGAAATATAGTTTTAAAGCAATTTCGGCTCGAGATATCGTGCAAATACGCCGATGCAAGCTGATTACTCACGGACTTCTACTTCTGTCACATCTTTTGATTTCTTGTCCGCCTGACACATTTTCAAAACTTGGGCATGAATACTAATCGTGACACTGCTCCTTTAAGCATTTGTTTTTATAAATCAGCTTGTGCCCATTGCCTGACTTAAAACAAGGGCGAAAAATGAAAAGAGCTGAATCACTACTACTGGACAAGCCTGCCAGGCTGAAATATTTTTGAAGTGCTAAATAAGGACATGTGATCTTGTCTGAACGATGAATGAATAATTCTTTACCTTCTCTATACTGATCTACTTTACTTTTAGCTATTCGTAATGTAAGATAATTATCCTTAAATGTACGTAACATCCTTAATTAACACGCAGAGCAGCTAGCTCATTGTAACGCAAAAAGCCTACGAACAATAGAAGAGACATGGTAATATCTCTTATCTCTAGGAGGTTTGAACTATGTTGATATTTATTACATAGCGAGGTTAGAGTATCGACTGCTATTGGCTCTTTTCTTATATATATAGTTGGCTTAGAATACTGCCTTTTAACTCCTTCTAGAATGCTTTTAATAAATGAGTTATGTATAGGACTGGGAAGACTTGCTAGCTCATGAACCCAAGTGATACCCGCTGAAGTTGTTTGTAAAACTGAAACGGAATTGGTATCTAAGGCCAATTGACCTATGAACAGAGCCAAATCAATAGATTTGGCCGGAAAAACAGTAAAGTCCTTACTCTCTGCAAAGCTAACCCAGCGGTTGAAAGAATGAATATAATTTCTGACAGTTCCATCTGCCTCAGAATGTAAGGCAAAGTTTTGTACAACTTCTGCTAATTGTATCAACTGCATGTGGGTCCTTGGATGATGTACGAGCTTCGAATAACTTTCCAAAGAGCCCATGGCTGAACACAGCTTTTACATCTGAAAGAAATAGTAATATGTACCTGTAAGTTAAAAATGCATAACATAGTTTAATCGGTAATGCATAATTTGAAAGGTAATTATGCAATATTTTCCAGCAAAAAGCCACCTGTGGGCCTAAATCAGTCTGCATTCTGAATATATTCAAGTAATAAGACCACCTGTGGGCCTGACACTGAAACAAAGCGACCAGAGGACTCTGTACATATACTACCGTGAATCACAAACATTAATTGATTACATAAACCCATGTCTGACGTGCAAAAACCCCTATTGGACAACCTGACACGTTGTGTGGTGCAGTCTATCTTCAAACCTAGCATTCTGAAAGTTAAGAAATCACCAGTAAATATGTTGCTACCTTTGACTGTACAAGGACAGTGAAACTCGGGAATACCAACCCAGTCAGTTACAAATTCTGCAAAATGTGCTCCATCAGGGCAAATGATGGTCCAAAAGGAAGCACTTTTCCAAAATGGAACAATAATGGTACCCCTAGCTTCGCAAAGCTTGAAATGCTTAATTGCGAGTATAATCTTATTGGTAGGCGGAACAACCCAGTTGTTTTCGTTGTGCCAACTGACCGAAAAAGCATCGACTGCTTCACAACCTTGAGTCCAAAATCTTGAATTGAATCTCTGACATTGGCTGTTGTATGGGGTAGCGAACCTATCTATAGAAAAGGGGCCCCAGACGTCCTCTAACCATCTGAAAATGTGTGGTTGAATGCTCCAATCATCCGCATCTGAACATTTGCTCAAATGATCTGCTACTGTATTAGATTCTCTTGGAATCCACACTGGTGAAATTTGGATATGATTGTGTGAACAAATGTAATGAATATTCTCTGCTAAAGAATGAAGATCTTCTTTCATACTACCCCTAGTGATGATTCTTACCACGTTTTGGTTATCTGTAAACCATTGCAATCTGTGGTACTTCAATTCTTCACACAATGACAACAGCATGTTGTCTACTGCCTTCGGTTCTCTCCATGTAGAACTATTTGTACATTCTATGGTAGACCAATTACCTTGACACAGAAGGGCGTTCCCATTAGAAATAGTATAACCTCCGTAAGCGATGCTGGATGCATCTGAAAAAACTAAGTTATCGAACTGTAATGGCTGTGAAAAAAGCTCTACCCCATTAAGATGGTCAACATTCTGAGACCAGAATTGCAATTCATTAATTACAGCGCTAGCCAAGGGAACAAAAGCCGTCCAGGAAGTTCTAGATTCTATAATCTGATACAGATGCCTAGAGTGAAAAAAATACCAAAGGACCGACACCTCTGGACATAGAAACAACCTGGCCTGCAATTCGAGCAATAAGCTTGACCTGGACCAGTAGGATCTGTAGCATAACTACTCAGCATACTAGAAAGGGAGTTCTTAAACTTGAGGATCCTTTCGGAAGTTATGAACAACTTGTTCTCTACCATATTAAATATATGCCCTAGCCAAGTAGCGGTTGGCTTAGGATCCCAGTAGTATTTAGATTCACTTAAGAGAAATCTTAGCCGAAGAATGTCTGATCTTATGGCTAAAGAGTCTCCTTTGGCAGAATTATAGTTGAAATTATCGCCAATGCCGTCATCAATATATACGCAAACTGATTTACCTTCCCCTCTCCAATTGGC
Source organism: Actinernus sp. WN-2022 (assembly GCA_030867875.1). Classification (NCBI taxonomy): domain Eukaryota; kingdom Metazoa; phylum Cnidaria; class Anthozoa; order Actiniaria; family Actinernidae; genus Actinernus; species Actinernus sp. WN-2022. The sequence continues at coordinate 54,743,108 of JAOWCC010001589.1, forward strand.
GCCTAAGGGTCTGAGCAATTTAGTGAAAAGATAGGGCGCTGTAGATAAACCGAAAGGCAAAACATTGAACACAAAAAATTGCTGTTGCCCCTTGAAAACCCAAGAAAACCCTAAAAATTCGCAGTGCTCCTCAAAAATCTCAACATGATGGTAAGCGCTCTTAATGTCAAATGTAAATAAGAATTGGTTTGGGTGAAGCAATTGGATAAAAGTATCTACGTCTTCACATTTAAACTTAAATTAAACAAATGGGGGTTGACATGCCTTAAGTCAAGAATCAGACAGTAACCTAACTCCACTCTACGATCGCAGAAATGCCCTAACAATCAATCTATTCAACGAGATCAGCTCCAATGTGAACCATAAGTTGCACAACTTACTGCCTAAACCAAACACATGTAATGCTAATCTTAGAAGTAAGCGGAGTTTCAACGTGCCCATATGTAAGACCAACAGACTGAAAAACAGTTTCATATATAGTAATAGCAATTAGAATATAACAATATAACAATAACCAGAATATATATAGCAATATTGAGTAGAACCTTCATGATTATCAAGACACAGTTCTACATATAGTAAGATTATATCTAGCAACTATCAGTAGCAATATTGATTAGAATTTTAATTATCAAGTCCAACAGACTGAAGAGTTTTATACTTTATAGTATTATTAATTAGATTATAATTAGCAACTATATTTTATATCAGTAGCAACATTGATTAGAATTAATTTTAATTATCAGTATTTTCAAATTTAATGTAAAGTCTTACGCAATTCAGCTTTCCAGCTGCAACAGTTATTACTAATAAACCATCTATCTATCTATCTATCTATCTATCTATCTTGCCATCCTCCCTTATGGAAACGGAAAGCGGGTTAACTACTGTGGGAATGTGAGAAACCTTACTGACACTACCAACAGCTAAGAGCTCCTCTATTGCAGATGAAACAAATTCTTCATTGTTTCGGGCAGATAAATTATTCCTTAAGAAAATAGATTCTGGAGAAGTAACAAGGGGAAGCTTATAACCTAGTTTAATAGTATCTAAAATAAATTCAGACGGATTAAGGCATTCCCAGTGCTCTAGACTAGCCTTTAATCTTCCTTTGGGAGAAGACAGTTCCTTATGATCGTAATTAGTGTGAAGAATATTATCGACCACCGTTCCTGTGTAACGAAACTATGGGACTCTCAGAAATCTCCAGATTCTGTGAGTGGGCCAATGATTGGAAGGCCCGAATTAATAATTTCAATTGGGGATACTTGATCTGCGTTTACAAATGAACTATCACACTGTTCAAAGGAAATACTTAACTTTGGAATGAAGTGTGCCTTATTAGCTGCCGGCTGAAACGAGGCCTGCTGTATCGTGGCCATTAATAGTGGACATTCTGACCTCCAATGACCAGGTTTCCCGCAACCAAAGCAAGTTCCGGACCTTCTGAAGGGCCTCGTAGCATTGCCCACCGACTGATTCCCTGAGTAATTTGGGAAAGAATAACCAGGCTGAAGACTAGCCGGGGAATAAGAAGGCTGCGAGGTTCTCCTCCCTGGTGTTCTCTTGGTCCTAACCGCCTTAGCACGAGAATCGTTCAGCTTTCTTTGGGCTTCCTTTTCTGCCTTTTTTATGCGTTTGGCGTCTGCCTCATCGTCGGCGAGTTCATGCTCCTGATATTCGTTAACTGTTTTCCAACCGAACTCGGAGGAATCTGCCATAAGAATAAGCTTTTGCCTATGGTCCAACTTGTTGTGGCACTGATCGTCGTTACCGGCAGAGACTGCGTCCTTAGCTTCCTCCATCGTGATTTGACCTTTTTCGTTGTGACGATAATATTGCTGCCCATGAACTTTCTTTTTAAATGTTCTGGGTTCCACTAACTTCATATTCTTAATCTCCGCAATCTGAGAGCTGTTTGAAAGCTCCGTGGCTTGAATATATTCTCATAGAAGTCATCTTATTGTCTATAACTTGAGACAATTTAGAAAGAATATTGGCTTGACTTTGCTCTATAGCTACTAAAACCGCGGGATCCATGTTGTAACGGTATAGAATCCGAGATTGAAACAAAAAATACGATGTGAAGTATGCAGCAGCTTTGCCTAGATTGCCCAATTCCTAACAACCAACCATTTATATGCATCGATGGTTGAGCGATCATCGCTACTAAAACAACAACTCATTACATAAGAGCCAACCGAATGGCTCTGAGTATAACGACCTTGTGAACATCATTTTGCTGCTATTTTGCAAAGCGCAACAAAATATCCAAATGTTGTGTATAGAGCAGGTAAAAATATAGAAATAACCGAAAGTTTGGAGCAATAGTGTACTTTGTAACCGTGCTGTCGAACAAATAATATTCGAACAATTTAACGCTTAGTGTATGCGGCGGCCATGTTGGTTTACCACTTTGGTACACCAAGATGGCGGCCAAAAACGTTCTCTACAAATAAAGCTGTTTTTCCCCGATGATCAATATGATTAGCGTTCACTTCAAAACACTTTAGATATCACTTTTAAAGGTTTATCAAGTCTAACATTTAAAAAAATGATTGGCCAAAATATATGGATTTTCATGACATTTAGGAAACACGCTGAGCTGGGCTGTCACAAAATTCAAAATACTCTAACTCAAACACGATTCACCGTATCGATTTTAAAGTTTTGAAGAATAACGAGAATACCGATATCTAAATCATATTAAAAGAACAGCTTTATAGAAATTAGAGTTTAGATTTTAGAGTTTTGATGACGTCACGCGAAAACGATCTATAGGCCTTTTGCAGGAAATAGTCACGTGCTGATATATCACTTCAATAACCAATGAATTGTGATCGTGTTGCCATGGGAAAGGCTTTACTGGAAACAGTCACGTGCTGATATATCACTTCAATAACCAATGAGTAGGCCCTTTGCAGCTAACAGTCACGTGCTGTTATAATACTTCATTAACGAATGAATTGAGCTCGTGATCCCCATGGGTAAGACGTTGCCATGGATACTGGAGAGCAAGCTATCTTTAAAATCGCTATTTTTGAAAGATCGACAATCGATTGGAGGTGGAAAATAGCATTTACAAATAGGTTTTGCTAATAGCAATACCGATCTTGTACAATGCATTTAAATAAATGAAGTCAGATATTTTTTGCTCTCCAGTACAACCACGTGATGTGTTAGCTGCAAAGGGCCTATTGTACTCGTGTTGCCATGGGAAAGGCTTTACTGGAAACAGTCACGTGCTGATATATCACTTCAATAACCAATGAATTGTGCTCGTGTTGCCATGGAAAAGGCTTTACTGGAAACAGTCACGTGCTGATATATCACTTCAATAACCAATGAATTGTACTCGTGTTGCCATGGGAAAGGCTTTACTGGAAACAGTCACGTGCTGATATATCACTTCAATAACCAATGAATTGTACTCGTGTTGCCATGGGAAAGGTTTTACTGGAAATAGTCACGTGCTGATATATCACTTCAATAACCAATGAATTGTACTCGTGTTGCCATGGGAAAGGCTTTACTGGAAACAGTCACGTGCTGATATATCACTTCAATAACCAATGAATTGTACTCGTGTTGCCATGGGAAAGGTTTTACTGGAAACAGTCACGTGCTGATATATCACTTCAATAGCCAATGAATTGTACTCGTGTTGCCATGGGAAAGGCTCAGAAAGATCGACAATCGATTGGTGGTGGAAAACAGCATTTACAACAAGTTTTGTTAATAACACTACCGATCTATTATATTTTAAAACTAGCTAGACTCACTAATGCTAATGAGTTGAAGAGCACTAGGCGTTACCGACTGTGATGTCTAACGATGTTTCTAGATCTCTTTTTTAATACCTGTAACCAACAGAAAAGCTTCGGTCAGCCAGTATGGATAGAGAATTCCAAAAAGCTGTTCATTTTCCGTTCCTTACGTTTATATATGTTTTTAATTGTCTAATTCTAAAGCTATAGTGTTTATATTTTATTGAATCTTTCTCATATCTTCCCAATAATGTATATTCCTTTTTTTAGTAGTTAAAGAATTATCTATTACTGTATGTCTTATAATGTAATTATATAATGTTTCTATCTTGGTATATAATAGTTAGGAGGACCAGATTGGAAACAAGTGTAAGCTTTATCTACATATCCTCATTAAATAGAGTGTTATTATTATTATTGTTATTATTATTATCTAGTACTTCATTTATTTAAAGTGGCTTTAAATAAGTGAAGTCAGATTTGTTTGCCCTCAAGTACAACCACGTGATTACATTCCTGCAAAAAGGTCCATTGCACCGTTAGAATGTTACAAAGGGAATAAAAAATTCACTATAATGCTTATTCTATGAAAAACATTTACTGATAACTAGACAACTGTCTGTTTTCAGGTACTTCGTACCGACATCGTGATGGATGTTGGCAACAGTCTCAACCCCGCTATCGATATCGGACAGGTAAGAACTCCTGGAGGTTAACATCGTATACCCGATATTCTTGGGTTGTAATCATGCCCTAAGGGAATACAATCACAAAAGCGTATCCGTCATGTAGGTTCAAAACTAGCTAATGAGGTATCCTTTGTTCCTACCAACCAACATGGCTGCCAGTGCAACCCACCAATACTGTTTACTGTTAAATTGAACAGGAGAAGTATATCTGATATTAGTATATACCACACCAGTGAATATCACTTTTTGCGCGCTCTGATTGACTACTCAACCAGTGAATATGATTTCATATTCACTGATTGACTACTCAACCAGTGAATATGATTTCATATTCACCTCCGAGCGAAGCAGCGATCATCGTGCGCGAGTTTTTGTCCATTTGACAGTAAATAAAGGAACTATTTGGTGCTGGCTATTCACCTGCAGTGTGGTATCAGTACTAAAAAAGCGGCTCGGTAAATATCCACCACTATTCACCTCCACTTCGGTGAATAATTGTTAATTATTATATGGACGAGAGTGATTTACCAGGAACTAAACCATTTGTAGAATCCATATCTTACTCACTGCAAGAGAACCCGATGAAATGCTCAGCCCAGAAGAGCTTCGATAGCTCACGTAGGAAGATTGTACTGAGCGCAGTTTAATTGTCCATATAACAAGAGGCTGTATGCAGCCTGTACTCGGGCCATATCACCCTAGTCTCAGCCTAACGTCTTCTGTAACTGAGTCCAAAATATTTCACTGTCGAGGATAAACTTCATACCTTCGCACCACTGTGTAATATCAACTATATATACAAAGGCGAGATTATAGTCATGTGTGTTTACCAGATCAGTTCACAGTAAAATAAACTGGAAAGCAGCTGACCGCATGGAAAGTTCAGGACAGGAGGACTTTTATTTGTAACTGTCCTTTATAATTAATATAATCTTCACATTCGTAGTAATACTTTCTACGCAGTGATTTGAAATCGTATCAAGAAATGGCAAATTATTTGGCTTCCATTTTCAGAACAAACGCAAGAGCCTCCAATGAAGCTTTTGCATGTTTGGAACCAGTCCCTAGAGATTCAAAAGACAAAGCTTGCCGCCCATGTTGAATGACACAACAAAGACAAACTGACGAGAAATATTTTGTTCCTGTCATCCAACATGGCCGCGATGACGTCAGGTGACGTCAGATGACGTCAGGTGCACACGATCAATACCCAGGCCTGTAACAGTTAATTCTATTGTATTTTGATAGAAATTCATGTGTTGCCTACATGAAGGGACTACCCCATCGACCTATCTTTGTTGCTACATGCAGTGCCGTAAAGTACATATGTTTGCCTTCTGACAACGCTATCGTGACGTCAGAGCCTTTGCTAATTTGTTTACCTTTCGACCTCTTCCGACGCGAATTATCACAATGGAGGAAGGAATGTTCAGTCTTGTATCTTGTGCTTTGAGTAGGGCAAAACTCACGATAAACAGTAATATATTTTCTCCAGGGGCTCCCGCTAACAAAGCCAGGGGCTAAATGTAGTTATGGGAAGAAGACGGCCCTACGGCACGTGCTCCCAGATGTCCTTGCGAACGTGAGATAGTGCGATTGGCATGGTGGTCCCCCCTGACCCTATGGTGCATCCTCCCAAAACTCAGAAAGCTTAAAACAGTGAACACTGGCTGATACCCTGTATTCCAAGCGACACATAGTATAGATCATTACAAAATACGGAAAGCGTTCTGGGGACCAAGATTCAGGACTTTGGTGGTCCAGTAAAGGTAAAACTGCCGGTGTGTAGGCGGTGATGTTATCCCGAGGGTTATAAGCCTCTACGGTCTCGGAGAGGTCGGTACCGGACGCACAGGTAGCCAGCACATTGGCAGGGCCATCAGGCCTCAGAACGTCGCTGAGTTCGTTGTAGTGGTCCACCATGGCAGTGCTAGACCAGCCCACATGCTGCGCGATTTCTTCCTTGCGTACCCCAAGTAGAGCGAGCGTGATAGAACACCCGGTGCGGAAACTATGTGGGGTTTCCCCCTCGTCAATATTTAACTTTTGCAGGTAGTATTTGAGTCGGGAATGGACTGCAGAACCAACAAATGGCTCACCGAGCACGCTGTTACCTTTCGTTGCCCGAAATAAAAAACCCGAGCTCAAGTCGATGAGCATCAGCCTACACAGCGTAAGGTATCGCTCAAAGTTTGTAACTGGACAAATGGTGAGGTTGTGGCACCGCCGCACCGCGAACGTGTTGACCGCATTTCCCCGCAAAGTCTTACCAAAGCCTTGTTTAAACAGGATGCCTGACTTGTCGGGAAAAAGAAGTGTTTCCTTAGAAAGCAGCCTGCCTAGGTCTGAGCAACGGTCTCCAGAAAAGAAATCTACGACGAAGAAGCACAAATCCCGACTGTAAATGTACATGGATATGGGGGGAACGTCTGGCCCACGCAGAAGCTCGAATATATACTCTGCCAGTAGGCTCAATTTATTTATAAACAAAGGGATGGCCTTGTGCGGGCGGATTCTCGCAATTGCCTGTTCCTCCTTTATGGCCGCTAAGTAGTTCTTAACCGAGGGGTGGGATGCAGGATTTCCCGTCCCTAGCCTATCATCCCATTCTCCCTCGAGTCCAGCGCTTACGAAGATCGATCTGAGTTTTCCGATCAGGTTATCCACAGATCCCGCGGAGAGCCTTAACGGACAGGAGCAAGAACCGCGCTTTGCTGTTCCTAAAGTTGGGCAATCTGTTTTGAGGACTTTTGTACGCCCTGCCTTGTCTTTCCAAACGAGGAAGGTCAAGATATCCGCAGGAGAGGCCGAACCCAATGACTTAGGTAATGGTAGGGCAGCGAGAACCTCCAGAAACTCCCGATGGAGTGCGGACTTCTGTTTCTCATATGGCTTGGCGGCTTTCGCGTCCCTCAGCTCTGACAGTCTCTTATTGATGATGTGTATGTCTACAGAAACCTGTTTACTTTGGGCGCGTGGAGGCACATACTCTACCCGAAATCCACACCTCTGACAGAAGTTGAATTGGTCATCGTTGAGATAGGCGCATTCAGGGCATGAGGCTGCCGGTCTCCATATACGAGGACGCCGGTTCTAGCAAACCAAAAAATTATAATAAAAATCGAGATACTCTAGTCACTGATTGCTACCCTAAAAGCCACCAAATCCCATTGGAGGGGTTTTGTGATAAATGATCCTTGAGTCGAAGGGAAGAGTAGAATCTGCGCGTCGCCCTTTCTTCCCAGTAGAAAAGACGATTGAGCGTATGAGCAAATCAAAGGCCACCAGAAGGGAAGAGGGTGTAGCTTCGGCACGACAATGGTAAACGTGCATCTGGATTCCCGAAGAAATTTTAGTACTGGCCCAACAAGGACAAACGGTGGGAAAACGTAGGCGTTTTCTGCCGAGGCAATGTGTTGGGCGAAGGTGTTAACACCCTGTGACATGGGGGTAGGGAATGGAGTGAAGTGTCTGAGGATATGGCCCGAAGAGTCTCTGCGAGCATTGGAATCGAGAGACATCAAATCTATAGTGTGAGGTCCATATTGCTCTTCCAGTTCTGCCCACGCGCTCTTGGTTAATGAACAGTCTTTGTCGGACAACACCCGTGAAGGCAAGTCTGCTGGGTTGCGCTCGGAGGGAATGTAGTGAAACGAGACCATAGCCTTACACGATAACAGCGTGGAGTAGAGCTGCTTAAGCACGTCGTTAAGCTCTGTTCCTACCTCCCTGCCTGCGCCACGAGTGCACGAAAGCCATATTGTCTGTATGGACATCAATACGGCTGTTCGCGATGCGGTCTTTCCCAGCATGCAGAACCATAAGAAGAGCTTTCGCCTCCTTGACCACTATTGGATAAGAACGATCATTCTCGCCCCAGTAATCATGAATCGAGAAAGGAGGACCGTCTGGAGGGTGGATAACTCCGCCCCAAGCAAAGTCAGAAGAATCACTAAAAATTTTGATTACGGTGTGTCTTTCCAGGGGCCACGGGAGGCAGTCGTCCCATGAATCGAGGAATCGCCAGTACTCGATTTCTTTCCTTAGAGGACCCGATACCTTGATGGCACGAGAGTTTCTAGAGGAACGAGCAATGGCAAGGTAGATTTCCCTAGCGTATAGCTGGGCTGCTGGGACGGCGATAGTAAGGGAGGTAATCTTCCCGGCCAGACGCTGGAGGGACTTGAGGGATGCGGAGCGACTTCCCAGTATAGATTCTCTAAGGGACGCGAATTTTTCTTTCTTGGCTTCGGGAATCATAAATGCACACCGCACTGAGTCCACAATGAAACCCAAGTATTTTACCGAGGCATGTGGCTCTAAAGATGACTTCGCTAGACCGATGAAATATCCCAAAGCCACCAAAACGGATGCGCAAATAAATGCTGCAGCCTCAGCCAGCTCACAATTGGACCACGCAGGACTGTCAGGGCGGTGTTTATAACTGACGGCGAGCTGACCGATGTGTCGGTCATCAATGTACTGGCTGCAAGGCACGCCTAACGAGCGGATATAACTGGTGGCGGCCATTCCAATGGTTTGATACAAATACGCGCTGGCTTTCCAGCCGAACGGAATCGTGTGGTAGACGAAATACCACCCACCCCACTCGAGGCCAAAATACGTCCGACTGCCTTTGGATAACTTAACGTGATCGTACCCACTTTTGTCATCCATGGTTGTTTGCAGGTGGTCCTTTTTAACATATCTGGGCAGGTCGGAAATGTAGTCGAGCTTAAATGGGGAGTCCCTAATCCACAAGTTGAGATAGCGCTCATCGTGGCACATTCGGGGCTTCAACGGTTCAATAGTGATGGGCATGACGAGGTGCGGAGGGGTGATCTCTCCCACCTTTCCTCAGAGAGACATGGAGCCATTTTTCAAACGGTCCAATATGGTGTCACTAATGAATTGTTCAAAACCGACACAGGATTTATTGTTCCCAAAGATGGCTCTAGGGGGCAGACTCGAATCATAGGTGAAACCTTTAAACTCCCCCTTGAAATGCACGAAAAAATCAAACACATTCACCCCAGATTGCAGGTAACTCATGACGAAATCTCTATTGGGTTGGCCATGCAGGACTCTTTCCCACTCGGATAGATGACAATGAAGCTCTCCAGCTACAAATATAGCGGGGTCCCTAAAGGTCAGGTCCCGGGGGGAAGCTTTTACGTCAAGACGGGATACCGCACGAGGTGACGGTGCCGAGGTTGCTGAGCTGCGGGCCCTACCCTTCCAATCGCACCAGGATATGTCTCTAGTTGTGAGCTGGACCTCTTCCGGCGCAAAATGGAATATTTTTCTACGTTTGGATCCTGAGGAACAATAAGGAACATAGAAACTTCTAAGACAGGGTAGGCACCCACCGCAAAGCAACCCCCAAAACCCCGTCCAGGGACCGGGTGAAAGGCATAGATAGCCCCTTGGAGAATGCTGAGCCGTGAGTATTACCCCGCCGAAAAAGGAATGGACATAATGATGGACAGACCAGAAACATATACAGAGGTATGTGCATCGGTACTTTATTTTCCTAGGTTGAAGTAGAGTAGCTGCTAACTTAACTAGAAACGATTGGGGCAATATGCTATAAAATGTCCCGGTTTATGACAGCCGAAGCATCTGTTGCGTGAAAACTGGCCTGGGCGACCAGGTCGTATGCGGTTGGCGACCGCCCCCCGCCATGCTCCGCCTGGACGCCTACCGCCGTCGTCACCGAAGGAACGGCGCTGTCCTTCATAATAGCTCCCTTGCCCGTTCCCTGTTGGTACCGACGAGGGGCCTCTTCCTTCAATAACTTATGTATCTGCGTAGCCACAAGACGGTCGTCCTTGTCTCCAAGTAGGCGAGTGACCACCTTTAGGAGATCCTGAATCTCCTTCAATGTAGCCATAAAGGCAGTTTGGCGCCGAATATAGCGGAGCTCAGTCAAACACGACCAACCGCCATTACGACATATGCATACTTGAGCTTGGAGCTTGAACTGGTTGAACTGGTGCTTGAACTACTGCCTGGACTGGTGGTTGAACTACTGCCTGAGCCGGTGCTGGAGCCGGTGCTGGAGCCGGTGCTTGAGCTGGTGCATGGGCTAAAGCCGCTTGGACTCTGTTAGCGCCCGGGAAGACAGGAACCTGTGCCATACTAGTATTACGAACACTACGAGGGTGCACAGCGATGAACAGGGAAACGACGAAGTCAGTTGTGTCTCTCTCACAACGTTCGGATTGAAAAGACTGTAATAACTAGGAAATCCGGGGTATATTTATATGCAGAACTACATGCGGCTATGTAAGACATTCCACGGGCCACGCGCAGTGGTTCAATTGTATGAGACCTGTAATATTTTGGCTATTGTATGCGGATTCCCCTGGTGAGAATAGTGTGGATAAACAAGCGAACTTGCGTTGGTGGGATGAATATCACGTTTTTCGACGTTCCTGCATCCGTAGAGGGTTGTAGGAGGATGTTCGCATGTACATTTTTGAAAAAAAATACTGCAATAAAATTAATGAAACTTATATGGTGTTTTAATCTTTTCCTTGGTTGTGTATGTAGGCAATTTCAATGCATTTTAAACTCTTTATCGAGAAAAATAAAATTGAAACGAAGCTCGAAAATCACTTAGATTATAGTGATTGTCGATTGTTTTCATGACAATATCATGGAATTCATATTTTAACCCAGTCAGCACGTGGCAATAAAATTAAAGTCGATATCGCCGATCGACGAGTTCGCGGACTCGCCTTCCCTGCTCCCAGAGGTTTTCTAGTATTTTGTCTGTGATTTTATGCCAGGACCGTAAGGTCACCCGGCTCGGTAAATATCCACCACTATTCACCTCCACTTCGGTTAATAATTGTTAATTATTGACTATTTATAATCTGCAAAAACGTTATAGGTTTAAGATATAAACATGATTTAATTTACCCTGTACGAAAAGCATCTAACTGAGGAACACGAAATTAATGAGAATTCTTACAAAGAAGGTACAGTTACTGGACCGAAAGATTAGGCTGCATAAAGAGAACCTCACGCGATAGCTAGCGATAAGTAGCTTGATTCGTGTGTAAATAAACTGAATACTTTAAAATTCATCATTTCAATACTGTTTTAATTCTGGAAATAAAATATTTAGCTAATTACTGTTAGTATTCCAATATGTATCTCTGTTATTTATAATATGACACAAACTCACAAGTGTGCCGAATTAAATTATTTATGCATAGCTTAACCGTATTTCTTTATAAGGAACACTCGCTCTACGTATGGCCCTAGACAGCCTAAATGATCCGGTAAATCAACACGCAACTCGAACATTTGCGAAAGCTCCAAGTATGTTTCATGCAACACCTGTAAGCAAGTGTACCCGTAACGGTTTTAAATGTCCCTCTTAAGTGAACACTTAAGAGAAGGTTTTATGCAACCAGGTCCTGCGGCCAGATTCACGAAACTTTTCCTAAGACATGTCATAATATATAAAATTTGGGACTGTCCTAAGAGATGTCGTACATGTAAATGCGATTCAGCAACTCTGTCCTAGAGTACTCCTAAGATGTTCTCAGCTAAGACATCTCTTACGTTTCCAGCCTCCGTGAAATTATCGATTACAATGAAAACGCCAATCAGCGCTGGCCTTATATATGGCCTAATTAATATTTATGTATTAAAATTAGTCATTCGCGAAATCAGTCGTTATGGCTGCGGCGCAAAGAGGTGAAGGCCTAATTTTACCAAACAAGAAATAAGCGGTTTTGGTAGAAGCCGTACAAAGTAGGATTTTTTTTATTTAACTCCTTAAATAACACGCCGGACACAAATGTTCAGAAGAAACGCGCATGGGAGAGGGTTGTGCGAAGAGGTGAGGGCTGTGTCTGGCAACAATCGGTCGGTGGATGAAGTACGAAAGATATGGATGACCTTGAAGAGCGAAACAAAAAAGAAAGCGGCTTCAAACCGCAAAGAAGCAAGGAAGACTGGGGGCGGTCCTCCACCGCCACAACTTAAGGAAATAGGGGAGAAAATCTTAAATGTTATGGGTGAAGCGATACTGCCTCAACAGGATTTCCTCTTCCAAATCCAAGGGATTGGCGCGATCTCGAAAGACTCGTTCCCGTCTTAACGTTGGAGCGCCAATAACTTGGCCGCCATTTTTGTGTTTAGGACATATCCTAAAAGTTAATACATCGATTTTGACCTCTTAAATTTAGGACACGTCTTAAGACTTAGGAGGTGTTCGTGAATAACACTTTTGTCCTAAAGTCTATCTTAGGAGGCTCTTGTGTCCTAAGACACCTTCGTGAATCTCGCCCCTGGCCCCGATTGCATAAAACTCCCATAACACTTACGGGTATACTTAAAGTGCCACTACGACGAAAATTTACCATTTCGATTTGCCACTTTTTCAGTGTCAATAGGTCAATCAGTGTTAGAAATATCCGAAATAGTACAAAATATTCCCAAATGGGCATTTTAAACCATGAGAGTTTACCGGTAAAATTCTGTCCGCCATTACTGGAAGCCGTCCTCAGCATTCAGCGGAAGTGATGTCATACACTTAACACGACAACCTCGTGGCGCGAAATAGTGTGCATAAAAAAGTAGTGAACCTCGCAAAGATAAATATAACTTTCTTCTTATGTACGTGAAGACGTTTTAGTAGAAATATGCCTCCAGGCGTTGTGTTCTGCAGGCGAGCGTTAAGTGTGTTAGCTTATTACGCCAACTTAATTGCTGCCGCAGCGAGCGAGCCTGGAGCGAGCGAGCAAGGCAGCAGTTCTAATCTGTAAGCGAGTCCAAATCTCGATTTCATTTTTTACCACAATGCATCACTTCCATTGTCTTTTTTTACCACAATGCTTTGCACGGATCTGATCGTCACGCAACATTACACGAGGTGGAATCTGCATTGTTGGCTAACTACGTCCAGCCGTTCTTTCTTTAAATGCATTTCTGTGTATGCGATCCTTGTGTAATCATGAATTTGTTGACGTGTAGGCGAACTCTGTGTGAACTATCAGTTTCCAAAGAGCAAGATCTCTCCTGTTATCAAGATGGTGAGCAGCAAATAATGTTCTTCTATTGACCTTCGATAAAGTCAAGCAGCCGGTTCAAAACACAATTACATTCTCGATTACAGTTGATTTCCGGTATCTAAACTTCACCGGTGAGAACAGCAGTTTTTTGTTCCGGGAATCTTAAGAAAATGTCGGGAATTGGTAGGCTCAGGGAATTTTATACTGGGAGATCGTTGATATGTCAGTCGAAACAAAATGAAAATAAATCGGGACAACTTTTGAGATACACACCACAGCTTAAACAGGATTCAGTCGCACGATAGCCCCAAAACTACAAAATATATTCATCAAACACCTTGGCATTTTTATCACCCAGTAATATATTTTTCCTGCCAAAGTGCTACTGTAGGTTCTCTTCTGATACACTTCCTTAACTGAGCGGAGCAGCATTCACTACCTGTTTGCTGCCGCAGCGAGAGAGCCTGAAGCGAGCGAGCAAGGCAGCAGTTCTGATCTGTAAGCGGGTCCAAATCTCGATTTCTTTTTTTTTACCACAATGCATCACTTCTAATGTCTTTTTACCACACTGCTTTGCACGAATCTGATCGTCACGTGACATTACACGAGGTGGAGTCTGCATTGTTTGAGCTAACTACGTTCAACCCGGCGTTCTTTAATGCATTTCTGTGTATGCAATCCTTGTGTAATCATGATTTTTTTTGAAGTGTAGCCGTGTAGGCGAACTCTTTCTAACTCTGTGTGGACTATCAGGATCTCTCCTGTTATCAAGATGGTGAGCAGCAAATAATATTCTTCTATTGGCTTCGATAAAGTCAAGCAGCTGGTTCAAAATACAATTAGCATTTACAATTACATCTCAATTACAGCTGATTTCCGGTGTTTAAACTTCACCGGGGAGAACAGCAGTTTTCTGTGCCGGGAATCTTAAGAAAATGTCGGGAATTGGTAGGCTCAGGGAATTTACCGGGAGATCGTTGATACGTCGGGACAAAATGAAAATAAATCGCGACAACTTTTGAGTTACACACCACAGCTCAAACAGCATTCAGTCGCACGATAGCCTACCCTGGTTCCAGAGGTTTTTTAGAGAGAACAGCCGCGGCGAAAGAGCCGCGAAGCGGCGATCAGCGAGCTGCGAAGCAGCGATAAGAGAAAACCTCTGGTATCGGTGGGTGCCAATCTCACTTTCATGTTTTGAAAACTGTCAAACATATCAACTGAGCTAGTAATTAATAAATCGACCAATCAGGAGAGAGATACCACGTGCGCGTCACATTATAATTTTGTTCAGTTGGGTAGTCAGAGTAAAAGAATGCCAGAAGTTTTCGGGTAGAGATTAATTTGTTTACATGTCAAATGCATGCGATTCAGTTCGTCGACTCGGGGATGTATTCACAGCAGAGAACTCCCCGTAAAATTAAAACACCACTCAAAGCCGTAAAATCTCAGTCGAACGAACGACCATTGCAGAGTCTGCAGGATAAACATTAAAGCACGTAGCCGATCTACAGCGAATACCGACCTAAATGGCGTTTCACATGTGATCCAGTGTCAAGAAACTTATGCTACAGAACACAACTATATTCTAAAGTTCGAGAAGAGCAATGTGAGAGTCCACCAATGATTTTAGAGGTCAGATAACAATAACTATTGCGTTCCGTGGATAACAACCCTCTCAATGATAATTCTGGTAGCAACTGAAACATTATCGACTTGCCATATTTCCGATTTATAACGCCAAATAACGCTTTGTCTTGCACATCAGTCGGTAATGTTATCTTGGGAAAGCGATCTTTTAGTACAGATGATACGATGTCTTCATAGATGATGTGAGGAATCGCCATACGAATACTATATTTTTTTATGTGCGAGATCGAGCGGACTTCGATCGCAGCTGAGCCAGCAAACGTAAATAATTCCCGTCCCCTCTCTAGTTGACCATACGATATCACAATGATTACTTATCCTTCCGTCCCAGAGAACAATATATCTAACCAATCACAGTTCTTGTTGAGCTCATTAAATATTCCTCCAATCGGAAAATACAATCAGATCTTGACCCTCATGAAAGTGAGATTGGCACCCACCGATACCAGAGGTTTTCTCGCAGCTCGCTGATCGCCGCTTCGCGGCTCATTCTCCGCGGCTGTTCTCTCTCTAGAAAACCTCTGGGACCAGGGTAACGATAGCCCCAAAACTACAAAATATATTTATCTAACACCTTGGCATTTGTATCACCCAGTAATCTATTTTTCCTGCCAAAGTGCTACTGTAGGTTCTCTTCTAATGCACTTCCTTAACTGAGCGCAGCAGCATTCACTACCTGTTAGGTATACTAGTTTAGTTAATATTTATGCTAGGTTATTGATTACAGTTATCACTATTTACCGCCATTCATCCGCTAGACCAATCAATAATCAATGTGTATTTCGAGTACACGCAAGCTCAGAACACGCTTCCTGAGTTACTTGTCGACTTAGAAAACTAAGAAACTTAGAAATCCACGCTACCATCTACCTCTATCAATCTATTCTACCTCGAACAAGCAAGCCAGGAGACCAAAGTAAGATCACTATAATTACTTAGAATGTATATATTGATTAGCTATCGTGAGTATCTATGTTAGAAGCGTGCAGATTACAATTGATTTCTATGCTAGCATTTAGTTTGGGCACGCACAATAGGTTAATTATGCTTTACTTCATTCTTAGTTCAAACCAACACTATCGAAATCAACAACACGATCAACAATATAAAATCTACAAGAAATCCACATCGAATCAACTTCTATTACAACATCGATCAATTCAATCCCTGATTCAAGAAAATCTACTATTGTGAACACTTCTAGAACTGTGATAATTAAACTTTGAATGATTGTTGAGAGTTAGCGTTTGAATGCCTTTGGATTGCTTGTAATGAAATCTACAAAGTGTATGACATCATTTCCGCTGAATAAACCTTTGTTTAAAGCTGAACAAAGGGAACGACCTCCAGTAATGGCGGACGTTTAGATTCAATATTCGGAGTTCAAGAAACAAGACTTCCTCTCGTAGTATCGAAAAACGATTTGAACTGTTAATAATATATCAACTCTACTTTATGAATATGAGAAAACATTGACATGTCAACATTTGATCGTAGTGGCAGTTTAAGTGTACTAGTAACACATTACTTATAGGTGCTGCATAACAAAATGATTAACATAGGAAAAGTAATAATAATTATTATACATTTTACTCATATCTCGATTCTGATTGGCTGAGAACACGCAACGAGTTCTCCATAGCTAGTTATAGCACTAAGTGCGCATGCGTACAACATTATCTGCTCGCAGATAATACTTAGCGTTCGATGGTAAGCAAATACGAGCACTCATTCAAGCACTTTTAATTTTTACTTCCTCCATCGCATCATCATTTTATCCTGGGTTAATAACAGTCAAAGTACAATTCAGATGAAGTACTGTTTAATAAACGAGGAGCACTGTTTTATTAGGTTTAAAACTCGAGGGCGCAGCGAGTTTATTAAACGGCTTCAAAAACTTATAATGGTTACTTAATGAACCATTGAACCTTCGTATTCGCAATGCCATGAAAAATATTCGAGTAATCACAGCCTGCGATTACGAACATCTCAAGGGAATGACATGAAAACATTACCATACTATGTTGTTTGAAGCGGCGTTTCGCAATGCTGAAAGCATTGTGTGGCAAAGAACAAGCCAGGGCAAGAAGCTGCATTTGAAGTATTTGGTGTCGTGGTTGACATCTATAAAGTTCAAGACTTGGAGAGCGATGTGACTGCCATGACGGCAGACTCTAAATTTTTGACTCAAAATACAAAATATGAAGAGGTGTTTGTAAGTTTAATGCACGTTTTTATTATTTTACGGCTTTGAGTTTGATTTAATAATTGGAACTAAACAGTGGCTCAGTAAACAAGTAATGGAGGTTGGTAACTTCATTTAAAAAAATAATATCTGTGTATATCGGTAGTCTGCTGATATTAGTCAATTTAGTGCAAAATGTATTATGTTCCGCGTACTTTTTGCTATCTTTGGTTCTTTATCAGTGAATTCTTAATTAGGATGAAACGTTTTATATAATTTCATGTTCATTAGTATTCTTTATATAAAACGTTCATCCTAATTAGCAATTCAATGAGAAAGCTGAAACATCAATAGATATTCCAAGAGTTGCAAGGTGCTTATCCATTGTCTCTAACCCTAACCGTTTCTCCTTGGGACAGAATTCAAATCCCTCCGCGGGCTTTTTAGAATGGTGAGATTTTATCAGGTATAAAGGAGCATGCACGTGACTTATTTGCTTCATGAGTGTTTGAATGTTTGAGTGTTTGAATGCCAAGCGTGTGTGGAGAATGCTCGGATCATTAGCAGATTCTGCTAAAAGCCTAATAAGCCTTAATTTACCGGCTCCTGGTTAGCTCCGTCAGTGTTTAAAGCTCCGGTCTGTTGTGCGGGAGGTCGCGGGTTCAAAGCCCGGCCAGACCAACACTCTGCCTTTGTGAAACAATCTCGTTCACGAACTGCAAATGGTTAGACCTTCGCATCTTCTCGGTTAAGGATGTAAAAATCAGGTTTATCAGTCTCACCAGGCTGTCACGAGTTACCGACGTTAATTAGAGTTTCTTTACTTTACTTTACTTTGCGTTACTTTGCGTTACTTTGCGTTACTTTGCGTTACTTTGCGTTACTTTGCGTTACTTTACGTTACGTTACGTTACTTTAATATCCGAAGGTAAACAAAATATTTGATATATTTGATTTGTGCATAGTTAATAGAGTGGAATGGTTAGGAAACCCGGCAAACTTCAAAAGGGCTAACAAAGGCGCTGCGATTTAGGTTGGAAGGGGTAAGACAAAAGATTGTGCACGATCATAGTTCATTAGCGTTCCCTGAACGACTGAACTCACACGTTTCTATTGGCTGATTGATTAACATGTTGGAATTTCCATTGTGTTTTGTGCACGGTAGTGGTTGAAAAAAGCTAACAAAGACATATAACAAAGAAGGTCCCTGAGTTTCCTAACCATTCCACTCTATTAACTATGATTTGTGTGACTGTGTTTTATTGGTCTTTTTTCAGATCGAGGGAGGTTTCGTGCAGGGCCAAGGCCTCTTCACGTTAGAGGAGGTGCGTTTCTCACAGGACGGCACGTTATGGACGACAGGGCCTGGTGCCTACAAGATCCCAGGCTTCTCTGACATCCCGGTCGAGTTCCACGTCCATCTTCTTCGAAGTGCTCCTAATGAGAAGGCTGTGTACTCGTCAAAGGTACTCGGCCCTCTTAGCTTAATCTATAGTCAAGCCTTTTTATTTGGAAATGTACTAATAAGTGTGGACTAGTTTGTAGTTTCACCCTGGTTAATAATAATGCTGTACGGGTTTGCTTGGGTTACTGTTCCTTTCGAGCTGGATAACGTTTTCGATATCACGCCTAGCAATTTTTTGTTTTTTTCCCATAATCCTACTGCTCTGTTTTGCAATAGACCTTGCAGCTTGTCTGTTTGTTACCCCATTTGAAATGGCAAACAGGCAAACTGACTAGATCTATGCCATTACGGATGCGATCGAACGCGCGCTGACTGTACGCTGTCAATAAAACACAAACATAACGTCTGAAACAGTTAGTTATGGAAAGCATTCAAGGCCGTTTATATGCACAAAGTAGGACTGTGTCCAATCTAAATTCGTTGAAGCGTAACATTAGAAAGTTTGTCAAGCTTGTTAGATAATAAATCTTACTGCTGCAAATTACTGATGCAGCTCATGATATCATCAGTTCTTGCATAATATTAATTCTTAGATATTATAATATATTGAATGATAGTTATAGTGGATTTTAAAATTGTACATAACGTTAGGTAGGATTATCTTATTTTACTCTGTCTTTCGTTATAGTATTCCCCATTAGACGAATAACTAAATACATTGACACTGAAATAAATTAGTTATTATTATTATTACTGTATGTCTCTCTACCTTTAATATTCCAACTGAGCGTTCATCATGCTGTGGTCACCAATAAAGCACTATTATTAGCCAATCACCTGCTTGGATTTCGTACTGTGCCCGAAGTTGGAATATTAAATATGATTAAAGAAAAACTATCATGAGGTTACGTAAAATGTATTCAGAAAAATTGAAAGATACGATATCGTATAATATTTTACGTTTTGACAGTTCTCACCGCACTGTACTAGTATCTACAGCGGTGTATTATTCTTATCAACAGGGGGTAGGTGAACCTTCTCTTTTCCTCTCCTCGTCCATATTCTTCGCCATAAAGGATGCGATTGTGAGCGCAAGGTAATGTATAATCTATATGGCCCTTTTTCTCTCAAATGTAACTACGGCGTGACTTACTCTAAAAACTTTGCGCTGAGTGGAGAAGAAAATTAGTTTACTCTCAATAAAATTTAAAGGAAACTCCGCCTGTACGTTGGAACAAATTGCCGTTAGATTTTTGGCCTAAATACTTCCCTTCACAGTTGCAACCGGGGCCCAGGACCTGGTTGCATAAAACTTCCTCTTAAAGTGCCTATGAAATGATAAAAGTGCATGAAAACGAGGCGAACGGTGACTCGAGCGACGCTACGAGAGTCACAGTACTGTAGTTAACAAATAAAGAAGCCTTAGCCATGTTTTATACTATCATAAAACACGATGGGCATTTGAGAACATGAGAGAAATGTTAAAGCACAAGCCGAAGGCGCGTGCTTTCAACATTTCTAGAGTGTTCTCAAATGACCAGAGTGTTTTATGATAGTATAAAACATGGAGTTAAGGCTTCTTTATCTGTTTTATAATATAGATTTACGCGCGCGATGAAAGGAAACCGCCAGTTGAAAACTATATAACACGGCTAACCATGTTATATACTCTGATAAAACATGGCTTCTTAGCCAATCAGAGCGCGCGTACTATCGTATCTATATTATAAATAGAAATATTACACGATTATACAGCGAATTTGTCGATTTGTTTTAAAGATAATTCACTTGTTTGTCTTGTATTCCCGGACGAATTACCATTCGCCTCGTTTTTATGAATGCTTTACATGAAATATTCAAAATGAGAAGAAAACTGTGAACGGGACTATTGGAAATTTACTGAAATAAGTGGAAACTATATTTTAGTTTTGAAAAAAAATGGATACAAGTATCATTTTGGGTTTGAATTTCGTGGGCGCCACCATTTTGGATGACGTTTTTTGGCGGTTCCTACTATTACACGACAAAATAACTATTGTTTTCTGACAATTAGGGACCACCGCTGCGCCTCGAGATTCATTTGCTATCTCGGTGTTTTGATACACGGTCAAACACTTGAACTCGTTTTTGATATATAACGTAAAGACCTGATTTATATGTTCCTAGTTCACCTGTTTCATGTGATCGAGCATCACTCGACAGCCTTGCTTTGGCGTACTCTGAAGGAGAAACGGCATAAATGCGGGCAAATCTGTAATAAGAGCTATTACATGTAACACATGGTTTAGTTGACAGACCCTCGCCCCAAAACTAGACAGTTAAGAATTAACTATACGTCGATAAAGAGCTGCTGAGCATTTTTATTTTTATTTTCTGGTAGACGTGATGTTGGTATAGAGCCGGGCATCTTCAGGTTCGACAGTCCTGCCACTAGTGAACGTATCAGAATGGCCTGCACTGATAACTTCACTAAACAGGTGAGTTATAAGTCTTTTATCCGTTAATTAAGGCAAAAATGATGTATATGATCTTAACAGTACATCTTGAGAAACGCAATGTTTCCAATGTTTGATTTTTTGTGTGTGTTTTCTTAATAAAGACGAAACTGGTTTGTTTGTAAGGGAAACATGAACAACATGAATAATGAATATTTTCCCGATGTTTTCCTGATGTTTTGAAGATAAAACCTCCCTCGATATCAATATAACAATTAGATTACTAGCTCTAAGTTTCTTTTTAACAAATAGTCTGTCGAGACTATATCGGCTGATTGTTGCCAGCGAAATAAAACATATTATAATATCGTACATTAACCGATAGTTTCGAGAATAATTCATGAATAATTCATGAAGGAAAAACAAAGGAAGTCAATGTGCAATAAGTGATCTGTAAATCTGATTCAGATTCGTCATGATTTGCATAAACGTTTGCTTCGATTTTCTCGGCCATAATAGGTCGAGATGTATAATAAGTGATCTGTAAATCTTATACAGATTCGTCATGATTTGAATAAACGTTTGCTTCGATTTTCTCGGCCATAATAGGTCGAGATGTATAATAAGTGATCTGTAAATCTTATACAGATTCGTCATGATTTGAATAAACGTTTGCTTCGATTTTCTCGGCCATAATAGGTCGACTCTATGCATCTAGACGTTTGATAAGCCATATTGTCTAAGTGACCCCGGTTACAGTAATCGCACTGTAAAAAACGATATCAATAATGCATGAAGCAAAAACAAAGGAAATCACTGAGCGATAAGTGATCTGTAAATCTGATACAGATTTCATCCTGATTCACATAAACTTTTACTTCGATTTTCTCGGCAAAAATAACTGAAAAACATCACTCAATACACCTAAAGACGTTTGATAAGCCATATACAGAATTCGTGTCCCTGCTTTATCGGATTTACAAACTCTCTCTCGCTTCCAGCTCGAGTTGTAAATCCATAAAGCACGGCCAACTCATTCTGTATCTATGACTTATTGTTCAACACTAAATCATGTTCTCTTCCGCGGTCTCTCGCTGGGCACTATTATTCAAATAATGTGTCTGTTGTGGGACTATTATACAAATAGACTGTGTCCGTTGAGGAACTATCGGCCGATAGTTGCCCGCGGAAATTTGATGTTCTTAAAACAAATATAAGCCCAAGAACGAAGTTCGAGGGCTTATATGCTAGTTTTAAGAACATCAAATTTCCAAGGGAAACTATCAGCCGATAGTTCCGAGACAAACACAGTCTATTTGTCGTTATTGTTCATCACAAAATCGTCTTCCGCTCTCAGCGGGCACTATCGCCTGATAGTTTTCATCCGCGGACGACAACTATCACGTCACGTGATCGCTTTTAGCCAATGAGCGCGCGCCAAAATTTTGTGGTGAACTATAACGGCTGATAGTAGCCCGCGGAAATCTGATGTTCGTAATACAAAGATAAGCCCGAGAACGAAGCTAGTTTTAAGAACATAACATTTCCAAGGGAAACTATCAGCCGATAATTCCGAGACAAAAACACTCAGTAGACCTTTCCCATGCGGCGGCCATCTTGGTTTAAACCTATTGTTAATGTTTACGCAGCCTCGATCTAAAACGTGTTTAACCGCGGCTGGGTAAGCATTAACAATAGATTTATTCCAAGATGGCCGCCGCGTGGGAAAGGTCTATTGTCTTTATTGTCCAACACAAATTTTTGAGTGCCCACGGGCGACTATCGCCTTGATAGTGCAAAGTGGCGAACCAATGAGAGCGCGCGAAAATTGTGTGGTGATCCAGAGTTGCAACTATCACATCACGTGATCATTTTCATCCAATCAGAATCGGAGAGAAGTTTGTGGTGAACTATAACGGCTGCTAGTTCACGTGGAGCGTAGCTCCGAGTCCACTATCAGTCATAGAAACTAAAAGCGAGTAGTGGAATTGTTTTAGTAGAAATCAACAAATCGTTCAATCTTAAAATGAAACACTTTTTTGGTATTTTGACGAATTAAGGACGGTGCCTACTAATGTCAGCGTGCACGCCGTTATGCGCATCTTGCATCCCGCGGGTCATCCCGTGAGACAGGCCATTTGCAGAACTATTTTGAAAAAGCTGTGTTAATTGTGTAATTTGACAGACAGAAAGATGAAGGATTTTAAAATACGGTCGAAAGATATGCTTGAGAAATGAACGATTTGGAAAATCTTTAAATTCCACTACACGGCCACGAAAGACAATTTTCAGCTGAAATGGTATTAAAAGAGCCGACCATCTTAACCCTTAAAGATGGTCGAAGAATCGTAGATTGAGGAGATTTACCCGACCAATTGAATGAAGGTTGTTTGGAGTGCCATGAATCGCTGCTGTCTTTTCGCCCAGCGCCTTGTGCTTTAGGCCTGTCGATGCTTTCGAGTTTCGTCAGTTTCTCCAAACATGGACTCGGAAGTATATATAAACAATGTGTGAATACGGTCAAATAAGCTTTGTGTAAACGGTTAAACCTCTTGGAAATCCAAAGAAGAATGTGAAGGAGGAAGGACTGTATGGGGTTTGAGCACAAAGGAAGCAGCAACAGGTTTGATTTTCAATGAAGAAAGTCGAAAGACGGGACTGACTCTTTTCCCCGCCGCCATCTTGAAAATCTCCCAGAATGCAATCAAAGAAACCAATTTTTAGACTTACTAGGGAGGGCTTGGTAAAAAATGTCAATTTTTGAAAATAAAATTTGCGATAAAGAGGCCTACCATGCACATAACTTTTTAAAACGCGTGGATACCCCCATTTTTTCTTTTTGTAATCTATAATATAAAAGCTAAACAACGTTTATATATATTTTTTGTCTTTATAAAATTGAAACTTGATGTCCATTTCAGCAAAAAAAAATGTCTGTCCATGGTCACTAATAGGCTTACAAAGCAAAATTTGTACAAAAATGATAGTCATTGTAAGATAAATGGTTTGATTGGCATCCTTTGTGAATAACGCTATTGTCTAACGTTTTTGCCCTAATATTTTGCCAGATAACCCAAAATATTAATCCAATTAAAAAATTATCGGACAAATAAAGATGCTGAGTCAGCACTTTTTTCGATTTTCATCCTTAATTATCTCTCTTAAACGGATTGGAACCCCATAATTTTTTTTCTGATTTCAAAAGCTCCTTAGGGGATTCAAACAAACCATATCGATTTTTAGAAAACAAATTGGTTTGTAATTAGTAGGCACCGTCATTTTGTTTTGGAAAGCGGCTCTTTCGCTAATCACTATCTATCACAGACCATAAAACTTATAATAAGTAGCTTAGCCAATCAGATTGCATGCTTCCTGTTAAAACATTAAACGGTTTCTTCCGTAATTATCGATAAATGTATTGCGCTCAGACTTCCTTTCCGTTGTGTGTTTCAGTTCCCAGCCAACGCAGATGCCAAGTTGAGGGATTTCAACGTGACAGTCTAATGACATATGGGATATTTTCAAACCCTCGATCAAATACTCTATAACTCTGACTGGTAAATGATCTGGAGTCCGAGTGGTTATGCAGGATCTCTCTAAACCACTTGCCTGTGTGAATTATTATGACATAGAGCAGATTTGGTATGAGTGGGACAAACTACGGCATATCCGTAGCCTTGCCGTAACCGTGCTGTGCCGTATTTCTGTAATTTGATTGGATCAGCAGGACAAAAACAATGGGAAACCATTTCGACGGCATGCCGTACGGTAACCGTGCTGTAGTCAGTGTTCACCACTCCGACATGTGTACAGTAACGTCCGGTGTACCACATGGTCCGTACTTGGACCCCTACTCTTTCTTTTGTTCATTGATTACCTCCCTCAAGGTATCTCCTCTCAGATCCGTCTTTCTGCTGATGACTGCATTATATATCTCCAGCTGTCTTCTGCACTCTCTCCTGAAGTGCTTCAAACTGACCTTGATACCCTATCATTATGGGCCAAGAAATGGCAAATGCGATTCAATTGTGAGAAATGCTTCACAATGCATATCTCGCGCAGCCAGCCTCCAATTATTACCACCTATTTCCTGGATGGCAAGGCTCTTAAGAAAACTGACTCTCACCCTTATCTTGGAGTTATCCTGTCCTCAGATCTTCGTTCCAATAAGCACTGTGACCATGTGTCAAGTAAGGCAAGCAGGATGCTGAATTTGATCTCAAGGAACTTCTATCATTCTACTCATGAGGTTTAAGGCTAGGCTTTACCTCATTCTTGTTCGCCCCATTATGGAGTACGCATGCTCAGCATGGGATCCTAATACTCAGCGTAATATAAACCAGTTGGAAAAGGTGCAAAGACATGCGACACGGTTCGTGTACCGAGACTACTAGAGGGAGTCCAGTGTCAGCTCCATGTTGTCTAACCTGAACTGGCCCCTCCTTTCTAAACGGTGGGAGTGCCTCCGCCTAAGGTTTTTTCACAAAGCCACCCTTGGCCTCAACGCCATTGAGCCAACTCAGTATGCCGCCCTATCTACAGGGGTTACACGGCGGAAGCACTCTAAAAATTACAATCACTTCCTTGTGCGCACTGATGTCTTTAAGTACTCCTTTTTTCCCCGCACTATTCCTGCCTGGAATAATCTCCCAGAGCATGTCGTGAATACAAAAAGCCCCGAAAGCTTTAGCAAGCAAGTCCTGTCTTTCCTGGCCTAATACTACTTACCGTATTTCTATATTGTTTCCATTAGCTGCAATAAGCTTATATTTAGTTGTTAATCGATTTACCTATTTTTTAATGTATTTATTAATTTATATCGGTTGTATGCAAATAGCTTTACCGATCAAATAAACAGATACAGATACAGGTAGTTTGTCCCACTCATACGAAATCTGCTCTATTACCAAACAAGTGTTACCTTATGGCAAAAGGAGGTTGAATGGTATACTCCTATTTCAAAAAGGTTGTCAGTAAAACGACAAGCGACATTGCTAGCCCGAAATGCATTGTGGTTATAACTGTGCAGCTGCGCGAAACGGATAAACTACAGTGTGATTCGACAATCGATTCGCAGGAGAACATTAATATTCGTCTTACACTTTTGACACCAAAAACAAACGATGTCACCAGACTTTCAGCTACAACCACAACCTATTCAGTCTGGGATGTAGCTTGTCTTTTGCCCTTTTCCGTTTTCGGGGATAACTTTTTTTTTAAATAGGTGTATACGTTTTGATGGATGTGTGACGTGACCTTTGATTTTGGTTCTTTATATATTTTGTTTAGAGTTCCCGCCTAGGATAGTCTTAAGAGGTGTAGCAATAGTTTAAGAAAGATTTGTAAACTGTTTTTAAAATGACCGCTCGAAATAAACAAGGCAGAGATGCAAATTTTAAAAGCAAACACCGATTCCGTATTGCGTTACTTTGTTTCAAGGGAATTTTTAAGAACATGTCATTCTATCTATCTGATCCCATATATTTGTACACCTATTCATTGCTTTCTTTAGAAAAAGCTAGAAAATACCCAGAAATTAGAATTGACGCTGCTCAAGTCCTCATCGCGGATGCCCTTCTTGCTACTAACTGTAAAGTTACCGTTACCGTATTTATCCGTGAGCGAGCAGCTGTGTTCAGAAATGTGTGTGCTCATTCATGTAGGTGTCCTCATGCGTAGCCTGCTATGCGCAAACGAAGAAAAAAGTAACGTATGCTTACCCGAGCGCTTAATTAGTTTCCAATATGCACACCTCATTGTGTTATGGTTCAATCAGATTTTACCTTCCATATCCTTGAAAGTGACGTAATGTTACATTTAAAAGGAATTCAGACAATATATTTGCCATTGACCAATCATAGGAGAGTGT
This sequence comes from Actinernus sp. WN-2022, assembly GCA_030867875.1. Taxonomy (NCBI): domain Eukaryota; kingdom Metazoa; phylum Cnidaria; class Anthozoa; order Actiniaria; family Actinernidae; genus Actinernus; species Actinernus sp. WN-2022. The sequence continues at coordinate 54,770,140 of JAOWCC010001589.1, forward strand.
TCAATGGCCGCCAATTCACTAAAATTCTAACAACGGCTTTGATTGGGCAGAAAAATAAAACAAACGTGCTGACGTCTGCTTGCATATTGGAAACTAATTAAGCGCTCGGGTAAGCAGACGTTACTTTTTTGACGAATTGTTCAAGCAAGCAACCGTGAACGACAATCCTGCTGGTGTACGTTGGATCAAACTAGTGATCTAATCGGCTATCAAATAAAAAATAACTATGAAGAAGCAAAGACCGATACAACGTAGAATTTTGAATTTAGTGGTACAATATTTCGGCTGGCCAGCTCTAAAACCATCAAGTGGTCGTCCCATAGACGTTCTGCTATCTTGGTATCACTTGCTTTGCTGGCTCTCGCTTCATCCCTTACAATTTGTATGGATGTCGAACTCAACCCCGGACCGATTGCTACTACTGGACAACCTACAACAGCTGCCGACTCCTCAATTCCAAACCTTCCGACGCTGTACCCATACACAGGTCTTTTCAACACAACGAAAAGGATCCAACTAAAACTAACCCGATTTAAACATCACCTTCTGAACTACACCTTCTACAAAGAACACAATTACATCCCAACATCACTACTTCCACGCAAACCGCCAATATATACAGACACCCATAAATTCTATCTACGATGGAACTATATTTCTTACTCTGCTGCTTACCGCCATCTAAAGTTACTTATCGCCGAATGCCGAAACAAGATAGACTCATTAACAAAGGAACTAGGACACCACAAGGAACTATTGCGTAATTCGTGCACACCAGATGCCTTTTTTTACTATACAGCTAAATTAGATTCTATGGCCTTATCGCTTGAGTCTCTACTTACTAACAGGCGCGCTAGAAAGACTGCTCCCTTCCGCCAGCCTATTGACAACATTCTTGCTAACGAGAGTCTTGACCCACGGGTCAACAATAATGCTAATAATAATGCACGCGATACTGAATCAACTTCATCCAACGCTCCGCACGATACCACTAACTCCACTCACTCTAATGTTCCGCCTCCCAAACGAAGACGTACTCGACGCAAAACAAAACCTGCTAACATTCAACTAGATAGCACTTCTGTTATTAATCTTTCTAATTCTCCTCTTTCGACCGACGAGATATCTGTTCTTTCGCGTGGACTCACTTTCTGTCCCACACCTCGACATATCAATTGGCCGGAAGTGTCAGCCGACATCTACGACTTTTCACGACGCATGCGACTAGCTGAATATTTTTATGACAATAACAGCAATAACCCTAACAACTCCACAGAACAAAATACTCCATTCTATAACAAAAGTACTTGGAACCCTCCAGTCGACAGAGAACAGGCTCTTAATACTTTTTTAGACGCTGTAAAACTAGACATAACAACTTGTAAACCTAACAAAATTCGTGATAACCTTACTGCCACAGAACGACAAGCTGTACACCAACTGAAGCAACGACATGACATCATTATTAAACCCGCTGACAAAGGTTCCGGCACTGTAGTTATGGACAAATCTTGGTACATCGACGAATGCAAAAGACAGCTTAATAACGCCAAATTTTACCGACAACTAAACGAAGACATAACTTCTAACATACAAGAACGCATTACAGTGTATGTCAACAGAATGTACACTGACAACTCTATCAATGACAAGACGAGACAATACTTAATACAAACTGATGTTAAACCAGGACGCTTCTACATTCTACCTAAAATACACAAACCTGGTAACCCAGGACGCCCTATTGTGTCATCTAATAACCATCCCACTGAACGCATATCCCACTTCGTGGACTACCACCTTAAACCTTTAGTTAGTAAACTTCCTTCTTTCGTTAAAGACACTAATGACTTTCTTAATAAACTCCTTGCTATCCATAATTTACCCGCAAACTCTTTATTAGTTACCCTTGATGTCTCATCATTGTATACTAACATTCCGCATAATGAAGGCATTAACGCCTGTGATAATTTTTTGCGTACTCGCGCTCATATAACCATTCCTACTGGCACACTCTGTGACCTTATTCGCATGATTCTTACCATGAATAACTTTTCTTTTAATGACAACCATTACCTTCAAATCCACGGTACGGCCATGGGTACCAGAATGGCCCCTTCTTTTGCTAACCTGTTTCTTGGCTATTTCGAAGCTAATGCCCTTGAAAAAGCCCCATTTCAACCTCACACCTGGCTACGATACATCGATGATATTTTTATGATCTGGACAGAAGGACTGGATAACCTAAAAATATTCATCGATTATCTTAATAACATTCACCCTACCATTAAATTCACCAGCTCACACTCTTCCACTAACGTACCTTTCCTTGATGTTAATGTTTCTTTAAACAATGGTAATATTGAGACTGACCTTTACACTAAACCTACTGATAAACACCAACATTTACTTTATTCGTCTTGCCATCCCCAACATACCAAAAAAGCTATTCCTTTTAGCTTAGCCCTCCGTTTACGACGTATCTGTTCTACCGACGAATCTTTTAAGACCCGTACTGCTGAATTAACTACATACCTCCTTAAACGAGGCTATAACCGCACCTTCCTTACTAGACAAATACAACGCGCTGCCGATATTCCTCGCACTCTCACTTTACAAACGAAAGACGCACACAGTTCTAACCGTATCCCTTTTGTTGTTACTTTTAATCCATCCCTTCCACATATCTCTAACATCATTAGGAAACATTACAGCCTGCTGATCTCTTCTAACCGCTGTAAGAAAACCTTTCAACACTTGCCCATGGTAGCCTTTAGACGTACCACCAACCTGCGTGACCTACTCGTTAAAGCTACACTCCCTTCTAACTCGACTAATTCCCAGCTCCAACTCCCACCTGGCTCGTTCCGTTGTAGGAAGAACTGCGCCACTTGCCCTTACATTTCTGACGGACTTACTAACTATACTTTCTTTGCTACCGGTGAAACGCGCTCTATCAAATTTAACCTGACCTGTAACACCAAAAATCTAATCTACATGATTCAATGTAACCGCTGCAATCTACAATATATAGGTGAGACTAAACGACGCTTAAAAGACAGATTTAACGAACACCGCCGGACGATAGATAACTCTAACAACAAATCTAAACCCACAACAGTTGCCGAACATTTTCTTAATTCTCCTAATCACACTGCCAACGACATGCAACTTATTCCTATCGAAAAAATATTTTCTAAGAGAGACTCTATACGTAAGGCCAGAGAAGCGTTTTTAATCGCACAGGCGAAAACACTCGAACCTCATGGCCTTAACATCCGGGAAGAGCCATACTAGATATCTGTTTTCACCTTCTTAACATTTTTTCACGATCTATCATATTGTAATCTGTTTTATGACAGCTCAGTATCAAGTTCAAAAATACATGCCAATGTAAATTTTCTTCATTGTACCTGAAGAAGGCTGGTGTGGCCAGCCGAAATATTGTACCACTAAATTCAAAATTCTACGTTGTATCGGTCTTTGCTTCTTCATAGTTACTTTTTTCTTCGAATTTATGAGAGTGAAAAAATACGTCTGCATAGCAGGCTACCTCATGCGCCGATCCTAACTGCCTTAATATTAATGGCGAGGGGGCTCAAATTTGACAGACATGGTATTGGGTCCCCGACCATGAATTACTTGGTGGTGATGTCGTAACGATGACGTCACAGGTCACGTGGTTTTACAGGCTACACGGGCTATCACAACAGCAATAATTACTTAAATTGTCAACATTTCCACATGTTTACCCTTGAGAACACACTAAAATACACTTTACATCCACGAGTTCGCCATTGGAAGTAGGTGTATACGTTTTGATGGATGTGTGACGTAACCTTAGGTTTTGGTTCTTTGTTTATAGTTCCCTCCTCGGACAGTTCTAAAGGGTGTAACCATAATTCGAAAAAGATCTGTAAACTTTTTTTAATGAACGCTCGAAATAAACACTCCAGAGATGCAAATTTTAAAAGGAAACATTTTGCCAATAAGCTATTAAGCCGATTCCGGATTATCAGTATGATTACATTCTGTGGTTGCGTTCCCTGTTGTGTTACTTTGTTTTTGGGGAGTTTTTAAAGAACATGTCCTATTCTATCTATCCGATTCCACGTCTTAATTGAACACCTATTCATCGCTTTCTTTAGAAAAAGCGAGAAAATACCCGACATTTCGTACTCTGACAGAGATTTGTATACCCTGTTTCCATTTCTGTCGGTAATCGAAGTATTTATAAACTGTAACGTGACTAGGTCACGTGTAATGGTCACGGGCAGACTTAATGGTTGCAAAATGAAATATTCCGCTGGCTAGTTTGATTGTAATGAGAGTATGTAAACAACTGTTGCGTAACAATCCAGTGACACACACGTGCGATGGGGTAGGGGAATCATGTTGAGCACAGTACTCTGTATTATATCGCTTTCTTTTACACTCGTAATCCTTCCCAAGCATCAACCAGATACAAGTGACTTTATTCATGAGGATGTCTATTCGTATATATCTGCCAATCTCTAATAGCTTGGAGGAACGCTGCAGCAACGAATATCATAAACAACGCCCGAAAAGCAGCACCTATGCCACCATATCGAAACTGGGGGTGAATACATACCTTGTGAGACAATTCGATGTCAAATAGCTGTTTTTGGGCCTAAAAAGGGGTAATATAGCAACAAAAGCTCTAAGGGGGGTGTGATAAATGCTAGCTGAGGGCAAAAATATCTAACTCCGAAAACGGGTATCATTTTGACTCCGGATATACTACTTGTTTTGTTTTCTTAGTATAACAAAGTGCTGAACATGTTCTCAAGCATGTCGCGCGTGACCTGTTTCTTCATCCAACGACTCCGAAGTATCTTTAAGATTCATTAAGTTCTCTACTTTCATCTGTAATCTGGGAAACTCAATCTTTGCCCATGCCTCGTATGCGGTGCCTTGGCACATAACTATTCATGTTGTTAAATAGACGTGGATGGTTATAAGTAAAAATCCTTCGACAGCTTGTACCGTTTCCGCTAGGTCAATATCCTCGCTGGAACGAAATAACTTGATCTCAATACTCTCTGATTGTCTCTGCCTCAAACGCTGCGCTCCGATACTCCAGAGCCGCAACGCAGGCTACATTTAAGTGGTCGATCCAACTTACGGTAAATCTCTGACAGAGACTCATAATATTGGTCTTGAAGTGCCTTCACCAAAAATAAGATGTTCTCCTCGGATGTTTTAAATGCAGCACATCGAGCCGATGGCTTATAGATTCCAATATCTATTTCTTCGAATTTTAGCTTTCCGGAACCTGGCCCCTTCACTGGCTTCAGGTCGTCGTACGTGTCGTATATAAAATCACTGGCCATCTGGGTAAAAAACGCGGTCCTTCGGCTCCGACAATAGCGCCAGTTGAAATATCCTGAGCCTGTTGGAAGGCTTTCGCACGAGTGAAGTTAAATAAAACATTAAACTGCTTACATTTGAGAGTGGTACTCCAAATTTGAGAGAAATTTCCTCGCGGGTCCACCATCTTGATTTTACTTTATTAAATTATGTAAATAAATTAACCTGGCGATTGTTGCGTGACCAGCACAGTGCAGTCTGATTGGTGGCGAACTAAATTTTGCTGCATGAAGCAAAAAAAAAAAACGGCCTGCAGATTAAGGGTATGTTCAGACTAGTAAATCTAGCTAGCTAACCACAGGAGGTAGCGAGCTTCTCTAGTCTGAACAGTTTTTCTGCTCTGGTGATTAGCTAGCTAGTGGTCGGTGGAATACTTTGAAGTTCCAAGCTACCTAGCGAGGTGGCTTGAATAGAATCTAGCGCGCTAAAAGCCCATCGATGACAGATTTTAGTTATTTTAAGGTTTTGAAATGTACACAAATGTCAAGTCAGTGTTATCATCCGATCTAGCCGACTTTATTCTAGCTCTCGCTACGACCACGTTCACTACTCGCTCAAAGTTAATTTATCTTACCACGACAACTACCGGGTGTATTGTACGTCAATTGAGCCATCATGGATAACGAGGATCGCCGAACACCAGTCAGTAGCAGTTTTTCGCACAGTTTTAATATTTTGGTTGAAATTTCAATTGAGCACTTTGGCGGTCAATTATTTGCGATTACGAAACACTTGCGCCAATGGCAGTTATAGACCAAATTTCTATCTTTTAGAGAAAGAAACAAACCAGAAGAGGGAAAAACAAAAAGTAAAACCTACTAAGTTACTAGGCTAGCTAATGTAAGTCGTGTCACATAAGTACTGGATCAACAAACTAAATCTCTAAAGTGCTCAGATTACGCATACCAGAATTTGGTATGAACAGTACTAATTTATTAACTAGCTGCGAGGTAGGAGTTGCTGACAGATATCTCATGCAAGACACTAGCTAGCTGCACGATAGTAGTCTGAGCATACCCTAAGACTCGTGCCTGCCACAGGCAGCCCGAGTAATCAGATGCTAAATACAAACCAACCCCACCTCCTGGTTTGTTTGGGCGATGATTGTGAAGAAAATTATAGCCGTGGTTTCGGAGATACTAATTATTGAAAATTTGTGATCAATAGATGCAAGTAGATTAGTGAGATTATCAAGATTACGAGGGAGGCTTCGAATGTTTAGATGAAAAAAAGATAAGGAACTGCAGGAAGCGTTCGGATTAATTCTAGCCAGCATTTAATTTAATTTATGCTCGGTATAATAATTGCAGTTGAAATTAAAAGAGAAATTTGAATCTGGATCTAAATCATGAGAAAGGGCTAGGCTATGGTTATTAGCAAACTGATTAGCATGTAAAAATGGGTTAAATTTCAAACAGGATAATCTGTCTTCATCAAAGTTAACGGGTCCATTAGATAACTCGTAAATAGCTAAAGAAAATTCATCATCATTTAGATGATGGAAGGGCAAAACACCAGCGAATAATACAGAATTAGGTAACAACTAAATCAACTTATAGTATCTGACTCTACAGTTCTACGGACTTACTTCGGGAGAAGCTTGCTTTGTAGTCTTCGAACTGCGCCATTGAAGAGAAAGCAATCACCGGACTAGTAGAAGAGTCCTCTCGTCTTAGCAGAACTTTACCTTGCTTCGTCCAAACGAATCTGAAGTTGTGTGCCCTCTTAAAAGACTTCACCTCTTTAAGTAACTCCCGCGTTTTCTGAGTGAGGCTTTCGTTAACAAATAGCCGACAACTGGAGGAGAAACCCAAATCCGAGGCTTTCTTGGACTGTAAATTACGCTTTAGGCCGCTTGATCTCAGCTACTTAACTCGATTAACTCTGCCATTTTTAAGTAGCTGTGTTCCTCAATCTTTTTCGTTTTTATTTATCAATACTAGAACTAACATATATATTTAAGAGGACACGAATAAATTGTTGTTGTTGTTGTTGTACTGCTCTTTTAGACGGCGGTTCAGAAGATTTTCAAATGATGATCCGTTGGACGCCATGTTAGATTTCTCAGTCTCCTCGTTAGAATCAAAGTCAACGCTTGTCGCACAAGTGGCAGATTTTTTACCTTTCGGGGGCATTATAAGACCCAAAGAAAAATAATTGAATGCTTAGCTATAGCAGATGAGATGTGAAAAAGATCGTAGAGTAAATTATCCAAGTCAGGAGCAGAAAAAAACACGTCCACATTCGCCGCACTCAAGCCGCACTCCGATATGGGCAGAAATAATAAATGTCAACCCCCTCCCCCCAAACCCCCCTTTACTTTTCTAACGGTCTGACCTGAAAAGATGGGTTTATCAAACAAACGGTTCTATGGTAAAGTGGCATGGTTTAGATCACGCGCTTTTGATCCAACGTCCGGCTACACCAAACATTGTTGTGTATTGGCTCTCAACCCAACACAATCACGACCTCGATTTTAAAGTAGTGTAGAAGGCGGCTCTAATAGCTTAAAATAGAGGAAAAGATTAAATAAAACTGAGAAAGGATAAAAAGAAGTTAAAATTTGTTTTTAGTGCTTGGTGTAGCCGGACTCGAACTCCGGTCGTTGGATCAAAAGCGCGTGATCCAAACCACTTTAGGGAGCGGTAATTAATTACTGAGGGTGGAGGGCCGGTAAAATATCTAAAACGAGGACCCAAAAATGTTGCCCCCCCCCCCCCAAAAAAAAAACATCAGCCCAAAAAATGTTGGCCCTCCCCAAAACATAAAAAAAAAAAAACGTCTTTTTTTTACAAAAGAGGAAAGCATTTCTTTTGTTTTACTCCTGAAAACCTCGTTATCAAGCAGAATGTTTGAGGTCTCGAATATTGCCCATTAGCAGCATCCAGCATGCGCTGATTGCTGATTAAGGGACATTCCCAAGGTGGAGCTGAATGGTCGATTGAAGTAGCCTAAAAATATTGTAAAAGTTTCATTGATAAAACAGGCGCCCAAAAATGTGTGACCCTCCCCAAATCGAAACCCAAAAAATATCTTAGCCCTCCCCCTAAATTTACCCCCCCCCCCCCCAGTAATTAATGACGGCTCCCTTACCATAGAATCATAAAAAAATGGCAAAAACCGTATACGACAATTCTGTCGGTGGTACGTTGGATCTTGCGGAGAGATCTGATCAGCCAAAAATACTAATAAGTAAACAAGTCCAAGGACTACAGAAAAGCTGATCGAACAACGTATATATTGAGAATTCTACGATATTGCGGCAATCAAAAACACATATTTATGTTGTTGTGATAACATGCTTTATTTCAAACGCATTGGTAACGCAGAATTTGACCTTAAAAGGAGTCGTTCGTTATGACGTCACACCAACGTCAATATACAAACGTCTTTGATCCTAAAGACGTTATTTCATTTTAATATTCATACGAAAATTTCGTTAAATTTGACAGCGAATTAAACAAGATGTGTTGGTTTATGTGTTGGTAACTTATGCCAGGCGTGCGAAGGTTAGGGCAACGGCGGTGAGCGACGAGAGGCAGGTTCACAAAAACGTCTTTACAACGATTAGAAGAAAACAGTATAAGAGAATGTTTACGAATCAGTGATGAAATGTTAGGTAGTGCTGGATTATATGTGATGACGAAAGGAATTCGGTTAGAATCTTGTGCATGTTTAGCCTGTAAAGCATCGTTACGAGAAATATTAGCAGCACGTTGTATTTGTAGATCGAGGAAAGAACGCTTAATTATAACCTCGCTTTAAGAGGTGAGACTTTAATTCATTAGTGCGAAGTTTGAAGGTTTCGTCAGTGGAACAAATGCGACGAATGCGGAGTGCTAAACTAAAGCTGTTTTAGTATGTAAAGGATGACATGAAGAGTAGAGAAGGTGTTGGTGTTTATCAGTAGGTTTGGTGTAGAGATCAGTCTCGATGTTACCGTCTTTAAAGATGACTGTGACATCGAGAAAAGAGATGTCGGTGAAACTGTAAGACGAAGTGAATTTAATGGTAGGATGAAGAGCGTTGAGATAATCGATGAATACTTTTAAACGATCTTGGCCCTCCGTCCAAATCATAAAAATATCATCGATATATCTCAACCAATGTGTGGTTTGTAAGGGGCTTTGGAAAGAGCGTTAGTTTCAAAATTACCAAGGAATAAATTAGCAAAAGAGGGGGCCATACGGGTCCCCATAGCTGTACCGTGGATCTGGAGATAGTGATTATTATTAAATGAGAAGTTGTTCATAGTAAGGATCATGCGTATTAAATCACAGAGCGTTTCAGTAGGAATGTGTTTGTTGTTACGAGTTTGAAGGAAGTGACGGCATGCATCAATACCTTCGTTATGTAGTGTCTTTAACGTAAGAAGAAAGAGAAGATACTAAAGGTTTAAGTTGATGATCAACAAATTCAGAGATGCGTTCTGTGGGATGGCTATTAGATGAAACTATGGGACGGCCAGGGTTACCAGGTTTGTGTATTTTGGGCAGTATGTAAAATCGTCCAGGTTTGACGTTGGTGTGTATGAGGTATTGTTTGGTTTTGTCATTGATAGTCCCGTTCTTAAGCATGCATTGAACATAAAATATGATGCGTTTTTGTATGTCGTTAGTGATGTCTGCGTCGAGTTGTTTATAAAATTTATGGTTATTGAGTTGTCGATTACATTCGTTTATGTACCATGGCCTGTCCATTACCACCGTACCAGACCCCTTGTCTGCGGGTTTGATGACGATGTCTTGTCGTTGGTTAAGTCGGTGAATGCTTTTACGTTCACTATTAGATAAATTTGCATTTGTTTCACTGACGAAACCTTCAAACTTCGTACTAATGAATTAAAGTCTCACCTCTTAAAGCGAGGTTATAAGCGTTCTTTCCTCGATCTACAAATACAACGTGCTGCTAATATTTCTCGTAACGATGCTTTACAGGCTAAACATGCACAAGATTCTAACCGAATTCCTTTCGTCATCACATATAATCCAGCACTACCTAACATTTCATCACTGATTCGTAAACATTCTCACATACTGTTTTCTTCTAATCGTTGTAAAGACGTTTTTGTTAACCTGCCTCTCGTCGCTCACCGCCGTTGACCTAACCTTCGTGACTTACTTGTCAAATCACAACTACGTAATGTAACTAACAAACCTGCTCTTCCATCTGGCTCTTTCCGCTGCGAAAAAAACTGTGCCACTTGTCCTTACATTAATCATGGCCTCGTCAGCTACACTTTTTCTTCCACCGGGGAAACCCGTTTCATTAAGGTTACCGGATACCTTCAGGGTGCGTTTCCAGTCTAAATTATGTAGCGCCTCGAAGAAACATCGTAGATAAATCATCCATGTATCATTTTAAAGCTTATAAAATTGGCTACAAGAATACATAAAACGTTTTGACTTCTTTGAAAATCTCGAATTTTCCGCGATCCCGTTTCTCCGATCTAGTGAGATGGCTTTCAGAAGCTCCGACTCCGAAAATATTTTAAAGTTTTAAAATCTGTTTGCTTTGTCGCATTTCAGAGGAATCGTATTACAAAATGGTGTCGGGGAATTTCAAAATTCGATTTAGTTCTAAAGTTATCATGCTCTCCGTGAAAAGGCGAAAAATAATCAGAGTAGATTTGCGGAAAAAAACGTCAAGAGCTCTATTTTTAGAATTTTCCAATTCCCCGACATCATTTTGCAGCGGAGTTATCAATTGACATTTTGTGAAAATTTCAAACAAATCGACTAAATTCCTCTTGATTGGGAGCTTTTTTAAAACTCTATTTTGGTTGAAAATCGAAAGCGTAGAAAATAGCATTTTAGAAAATCTAGCCGTCTGTCATGCGTGAATCTGAAGCCCCGCCTCTCCAACAATTAGCGAGCTCTTGGCCAATCATTTCTCATCACAGTTCAACTATCTGTCATGATTTCCCGCCAATGTTGATTTCCGATCAAAGCTTCGAATTCGCGCCGCATCGAGAAAATGTTAATATAGTTGGTTGTTCTAGTTTTCTTGTGTGACTTGAAAAATGGGAAAGACAAAAAGACCTGGAGGCACAAAGCCAAGGTGAACACCTAGAGACGCCTTGAATGCCAGCATAGTTAGTAGAGGAGACAGCGATTTGCAGGCGGCTGAAACAGCACGGCAATAGCGAGCTAAGATCGTGGTGTTAGTTTCAAGTGATTCAGCGTCACCGTCGGACTTTTAAACGTTTTCATCTAAGGTTTCTTGAAAACAAATATTTTCTCGGCTGGCTCCTATCAATTCTTCATGTTCAGATGTTGGCCACTCGGCACTCAGTCTGAAAGTGAAAATACGAACCCTTGTCGGGTTTTACGAGGACTCCTATTTGGCTTTGTAGTCGTATGCATTGTTTGGCCTTGTTTTGCTTTTCTTTTTTCTTTGTTTTCCAAGCTAAGGGCATCCTGCTTGCTCTTTTGAAGGCATAAGGCCAACAACCGATGGAATTATGGAATCATGTGTGGAAATACGTTTCTCAATAAACGTAAACATTCGTATATGAAATAAATTTAATATTATATCTTCACACCGTCGTTACGGGCGAATGAGCACTTGTCATGTGTTTATATTGATCTGCTGTCAATCAAACGGAACCTTTTACTTCCGGTCAAAAACTTTCTTTTGGTATTTCTCCGTCAACATTAATTTTTATTCAACGGAGTTTTTGGTATATGAGACACTACTACTAAAACTACATTTCTGTGCGAAAAAAAAAAATTCCCATCTTTTTCGCTTTGAAGGTATCCGGTAACCTTAAGTCACACATCACTTGTAACACCAGTAACGTTATCTACATGGTACAATGCAATCGCTGCCGCTTACAATACATCGGTGAAACTAAACGACGGCTCAACGACCGATTTAATGAACACAGACGAGCAGTTGACAAATTTAATATTAAATCTAAACCTACCACAGTTTCTGAACATTTCCTTTCCTGCTCTAACCATTCTAATACTGACATGCAACTTATCCCCTTAGAAATAATTTATTCTTCGCGAGACTCTATTCGTAAAGCCAGAGAGTCATATCTTATCGACATAGCTAAAACTCTCGAACCTCTCGGCATGAACAAACGTGATGAAACTTAATATGTTATCTCAAATCCATATTGTTACTTACGTCATTTCCTTTTTCCTCTTAGATTGTGTAATCACCTTGATATTTATACTTGCCATTGTGAAATATTCATTTGTAAGATCTACCTGAAGAAGGCTGGTTTGGCCAGCCGAAATATCGTAGAATTCTCAATATATACGTTGTTCGATCAGCTTTTCTGTAGTCCTTGGACTTGTTTACTTACCATAGAACCGTTTGTTGGAATATTGCTTTCAAAATAAGGTATATATGTATGAGGTCTGAGCCCGTGAACTTTGGGCAACAAGCCGTTTTTACAGATATAAACATAAAAAGGCTCTAATATTTAAAAAGTAAGAACTACGGGATTTTAATGCGAATTCGAAGCGATTTTCTGCACCTGATCGGCGTACAGTTTGTAGCCTGCGTCGCATCCGAACTGAACCCCGGTTAAGCTCGGATGCGACGCAGGCTAACAGTTTGCTGACCTTCCCAATAATTACTCGGGCTGCCTGTGGCAGCGCCGAGTCTGAAAATGCAAGTGGTTATTATTTTTTTTTTTAATCAGTGTCAGACGGCTTCTGCGCATGCGTTAAAGGTCAAATTCGAACCAATCAGATTGCACTATGCTGGTCACGCAAACAAAGGTTAGATTTCCTCAGGCGCGCTCAGATAAGAAAATTCAAAGCTCAGACTAGGCGAGACAAGGAGATATCAATTTCAAATAGTCATTGTCAGAAATCTATTCCATCGTGGGCAATGATGCAATACAACCTAAATTTGGGTCAGGTCCATGTTTTACGACAGAATAACCAGAGTCTTTCTACTGGATTCGGAGAGCTCGAGGCATTATACAAGTCTGCTAATATGGGGAAAACTGAAACAAAAAATGAACTTTGACGGCAGAAACCCTCATATTTGAGCCAAGCGGAATATTTACATGATCCGCTAAGATTTTTACAAATCTAATTAGTTAAGCAGATGTACGCAGTGTATGCCAACTGAAATGCTGTGCTCGTTTTGTGGTTACGGCTCAGTGGGGCAACTACCCGAACAAGAAGCATGAACTGCCAGCAAAGAGAGAGGAAAACTGAAAGAGGAAATCCTTGTGAGAAATCGACGTACATATGAAGCTATATACGTTATCATCGACTATATGGGAGTCAAACATCGAGCTGCTATGAAACCGCTTGTGACAGTTTGTTTACGCACTTTCATGACAAACGAACGTTTCTACTTTCGACACAACGGTCGCTAAACTGTACGAAATCTCCAAGGATATATCCCTAATGTCCAAACTAAAGGGAAAAACTGAAAGAGGAAATCATTGTGACCAATCGACATAAATATGAAGCTCCAGAAGTAATTATTGAATACATGAGAACCCATAGAGAAAACCGATAATAATGAACACGGTATTAGTTTCACCGACATTTGTGGCGTAACTGAACTCGCACTAAAGCATAGCTTGAAATACTGTACGAAAACTCCCGTTTAAAAATTTCCTGATGCCGAAAGGACCGTAGCATTTAAACAAGATATCCTTCTGACCAATCGACATACATATTAAGCTGTGAAAGTATGTTTCCATTCCATAACAGCCGATAGTGCAAACTAGTAAACTGCCACTAGTAAATTGACCTTGCGAGTACTGAACTTTCTAGCGTCAAATGCATGTGTTACGTTTCCAAACTTTAGGACAAGAAATCTTCCATAGAATGTTCTATTTTATTTACAGCTGAGAACTGTATTATTAAACATAAGAAATAAAACAATGGTGCCATTTGAAGAATTATATCATGTCAAAAGTGCAAACGAAGAAATATATATCTACGGACGCGAGCAGCTCGATCGTTTCACTTTGGTCAAACTCGGACTGTTTACGACTGGAACCTGCAGTTTTATCGGACCTGCAGACTAAATTGTAAACGTGTGGCCGTGTTCAGGCTAGTAAATCTAGCTAGCTAACCACAGGAGGTAGCGAGCTTCTTTAGTCTGAACAGTTTTTCTGCTCTGGTGATTAGCTAGCTAGTGGTCGGTGGAATACTTTGAAGTTCCAGGCTACCTAGCGAGGTAGCTTGAATAGAATCTAGCGCGCTAAAAGCCCATCGATGACAACTACCGGGTGTATTGTACGTCAATTGAGCCATCATGGATAACGAGGATCGCCAAACACCAGTCAGTAGCAGTTTTTCGCACAGTTTTAATATTTTGGTTGAAATTTCAATTGAGCACTTTGGCGGTCAATTATTTGCGATTACGAAACACTTGCGCCAAGGGCAGTTATAGACCAAATTTCTATCTTTTAGAGAGGGTCTGAATGGGGGGGTCTACATGTCAGTTGTCAGTTAAAATGTTGGCCATTTGTCAGTTGTCAGTTAGCCCTAGTTAATCATTACTAGAGAAAATTTACAATGTTTGACCCACAAAAACCAAATTTGTCAGTTGTCAGTTATTTTTCGGTTGTCAGTTGTCAGTAAAAAAATCGTCATTTGTCAGTTGTCAGTTATTTTTAAGGCTGTTTGTCAGTAGTCAGTTAACCCCATTCATGCCCTCTTTAGAGATAGAAACAAACCAGAAGAGGGAAAAACAAAAAGTAAAACCTACTAAGTTACTAGGTCTGAACAGTACTAATTTATTAACTAGCTGCGAGTTGCTGACAGATATCTCAAGACTCTAGCTAGCTGCACGATAGTAGTCTGAACATACATACACACATGAATAAGTAGTGTTTTCAATAAAAGATCAACTACTTTAATTTACATACGAGAAAACAAAAATATTAAATTACATACATGTATATATATACTAGGGGAGCAGAGAATGAAAGTCACCGCGCTACCGGCCACTCCTAAAGACTGCTAATAATTCTTCCCTTTGGTTATTACTAAGAGGATTTCAAATGAAAGTGTATTTCATCTTCAATCTCATGTGGCCCGAGTGAAAGCCCAGATGGGCTCTTGTTATACTAAGGGAAGGAAAATTACTGTAACTCCCTCAATGTTGAACGGAATGGCTTGAAACTTCACAGAAACAGAAAGAAATACACAAGAGACAGGTAAGAATATTTTGACGATTTATTGAATTTTATTTTAGATCGAACGGGCATTCGAACTAAAACTCCATTGTGTTTGTCAAAGTCTACGTAATTTATTTCGATTTTGACAAACACGCGTGAATTTTATCTCTATTAAATTTCACTCGATTCCAGTCTGAGTAGTGTATTTCAGTGATTTGTTTAATAAAATGAATATAAGAGGCAACATTGTTTGTATTTTACGGATTATTGACAGTTTTCAAGCGTTCTGGTCACGCGAGTAAACCCCTCATGCTATTTCTAGACTACAACCGCGTTGCGTGACGACACAAATAACGGCTAGGAGACTAGGTGAGACATTAACGTTTGGATACTCGTTCAGATGTGATTACACGGCTAGAAAGTAGTGATTCCATGGCTAAGGACTTATCTTTGAAAAACATTGAATTCCGTCATAACTGCTCTGTGCGTTTGCACATTCACAGCTGGTCTATTATAACGACTTATATTGCATTGTTGTCAAGTGTCAACATTATAAGGATTTGGTTCCCATCTGAACCACGCAGGCTCGTTCGAAAGGCTGCAAGGATCCACTCACTCTTTACTGACTCTTCGATCTTGGAAAGAGTTTACGGACCTTTACGTCCACATTGTTCAGCTTCTTAATAATCCTGTGTTTGACATTGATCGTATTCATAGATGTCTTCAACGACACCCGAGGATATCGTATTCTTTGTGAATGGCAAAAAGGTAGGAATCGTTTGTTGTCTGGGTCGTCCATAAATATTTTGTTAACATGTTGTATGGGTAAACGGAGGATCCACATAGTACTTCGAAGACTCAGATCCTTCAAGTATTTCTAGCTCTTGTCTAGGATGTTTTCAGCCTCGATTTCAGCCATGGAACCAGTAGTCTCCTTCGCAGCCGTTATGGTCTCGGGCACGCAACGCTCTGAGCCCTGTCGAACCAGACGCCTTAGAGGAAAACACGCTGCGACGGAGAAAGAAAAAAATACCGCCGTAGGCCTCTGAGAGTTAGGAATCACGGGCTAGGAATCACCTAGCTATGATTTCGACTCTGTGAAACGTACGCAAATGGAGAACGTTATTCAAACACGCCTAACTATATGTTGCTACTACTGAAGAGCGACCCAGAAAGGTACAAGTTGCGTTTGGAAAATTACACATTTAGCCGACCATCAATGAAAATTGACAACCGATTTTAGTCAGATTATGTGTCCTCAAAACCGGCTATATAGCGTTTTATTTGGGAAACCGAAATATATTTGGACGAGGGAAGAATGGCGCGAGGACAAAAAGGAAGTAGGGCGAGGGGAGAAGGGAACGATTGCCCGCAACGCCTGTGATTTATGCATGTCTGCATGATCTGTCAAAAATTACCAGTGCAATTTTCCTCGCTGATTGTAGGCCTCAGAAAATGTACATTTCCTCCAAAATTAACCGGGTTATCAACCTCTAAATCATCAACGTAACTTCTATGATATCAAGCGATTTTAATTAGTGTTTTTGTAACAAGTTTTCTATAGCAATATTTGGCCGCCACCAAGATTTCAATTTGGTAAACAAATACAGTGTTGTGTTCGTTCACATGCAGCATTGTTTGCACATCATGAGATGGGAATATAACTCTAAAGAATCTGAAAACAGAACTTTACTTTCGAAATAAATTCAAAAATAGAATCAGGCGCCATCGTAGTTCTTACATATGTAACTGGAAGTTCATAGTTTTAATAGAAGTGCTTGAAATAATTTTATTTATGCGCTTGAATATGGTCGTTAACCTTTGCGTTAGGCTCCGCCACGTTAATCAGTCGGGCTAATATAAAAATCATAAACATAACTTCTGTATAATGTCAAGCTATTTGGATTGTTGTTTGTGTTGTAAATCTAGTCTTCGATTCCAATGTAGCCTGATTTTCAGACGGTACGAGGTCGTCCGCTCACTTCCTCCCTTCCTCGTCTGATGGGACTTCATAGACTTTCATGTTCCTGACGTCATCAACCTTTGTTTTTACAACACGCATAAGAATTGAAGCGTGAAGTGTAGAACAGTCGTGCAGTAGCGGCTTTTAACAGTATATTAACTGTGATATTTTAGGCCAGTAGTTCAGTTTGTAGATTAATGGCATAAAATTTTTACTACTATGCTACCGACGCCAAAATCGGCCGTTGATCATTGGCCTAAAATGTCGCAGTTAGTAATGCAATGCCTACTACCGACGCCAAAATAGGCTGTTGATCAGTGGCCTAAAATGTCACAGTTAGTAATATACGCATTTTAGGCCGTTCATCAGTGGCCTAAAATGTCACAGTTAGTAACGTTATGCTTATTCTTTTACCTACGCATTTTAGGCCGTTGATCAGTGGCCTAAAATATCACAGTTAGTAATGTGGGGCACATTTTAGGCCGTTCATCAGCGGCCTAAAATTTCACAGTTAGTAAAGGTTATGCTTATCGTTTTACCTACGCATTTTTGGCCGTTCATCAGTGGCCTAAAATGTCACAGTTAGTAATGTGGGGGACATTTTAGGCCGTTCATCAGTGGCCTAAAATGTCACAGTTAGTAATTCTATGCTTATCCTTTTAGGCCGTTGATCAGTGGCCTAAAATGTCGCAGTTAGTAACTTAAGCGGGGACGCCAAAATAGGCCGTTGATCAGTGGCCTAAAATGTCGCAGTTAGTTACTTAAGCGGGGACGCCAAAATAGGCCGTTGATCATTGGCTTAAAATGTCGCAGTTAGTAAAGTGGGGACGCCAAAATATGAGGCCGTTGATCAGTGGCCTAAAATGTCGCAGTTAGTAACTAAAGCGGGGACGCCAAAATAGGCCGTTAATCAGTGGCAGTCGCAGTTAACATCAAAGTGGGACCTAGAAAGTAAGTCGTTGATCAGTGGCCTAAAATGTAGCAGTTTAATACAAATTTGGCATCTCGGAAATAGGCCGTTGATCAGTGGCCTAAAATGTCACAGTTAATATAATTAAAATAGGACACTGTGTTTTGCCATTTAAGGCGAGATCAGTCCTATTGTGGGTTCGTTGGCTGCTCCTCCTGAACTGAATGTTTTCGATTATCACTCTCAAAAACGTAATTTCCATCGATTTGACGTGGTGTCCTTTAATCTTTATTCTCTGAAATTAGGGTATACGGATCTGGATCCTGGCGCCGGTAATCATGCACTGCTATTTATTAAGGCTGGTTCTCATTACATATGATCACTGACGATCGCTGACGGTCGCCGGATCGTCCAAAATTTTACCAGCGATCGTCAGCGATCATATGTGAACACTTCTAGCGATCCAGCGATCGTCGGCGATCGCGATCGCTGACGATCGCTGGAGTAGAGCAAGGTTCTACTCCAGCTATCGTCAGCGATCGTCAGCGATTATATGAGAACACTTCTCAGCGATCGAGCGATCCTGTGGCATCCCACAATGCAAGGTTTCCTAGATCCAAACTTCTACGCCATGGCAACGGTTTGTTGTTGTGTTGTTGTCGCTCGTGCATTCACTTGTTCACTCAGCTTCGAACATGGCGGGCCCGGGGGGAGGGGGGGGGGGGGGGGGGGATGGGGGAGGGGGAGGGGACAACTAGACATAGACAGACATAGACAACTTTATTTATCCACGGAGATCCAACAGAGTATAACACCTGGTTTACATGGATGCCGTGCCTTAATAAAATAGAAGTAGATAAAAACGTGGTTAAAATATAATTAACCGGACATCAGAAGGCTACCACGGTCATTCCTTACACAGGACTTAAAAGCCCGCAAACACTTAATTTGTCGAGTAGCTTTTGGCAATTTGTTCCATAAAGAAGCACCCTTGTATCGTAGGCTCTTTTTCAGATAATTTGTTTTTGGGGCAGGCAGTGCTAACCGGTCAGACAAGTCTCTAAGATTATACTCAGTGGTGTCCGACAAGTTAACAAATTGTGCCCCTAAGTATTTTGGTAGTAAATCGTTCAAGACTTTAAACATAGTAATAACTTTTAGCTCATTATGGCGTTCAGAAATACTCAACCAGTTTAGTGACTCCAATAAAATGACTC
Source organism: Actinernus sp. WN-2022 (assembly GCA_030867875.1). Classification (NCBI taxonomy): domain Eukaryota; kingdom Metazoa; phylum Cnidaria; class Anthozoa; order Actiniaria; family Actinernidae; genus Actinernus; species Actinernus sp. WN-2022. Next base: position 54,789,732 of record JAOWCC010001589.1, read on the forward strand.
TGCTAGTATCAAATGGCAATCCCGAAATAATCCGGGCTGCTCTATTCTGTAGCTTTTGTAATTTCTCAATCATTTCTTTGTTTGCTATGTCCCAAACTGGCGAACAGTATTCGAAATGAGGCATAACTATAGACTTATAAATAGTTATTAGAATGTCCTTTGGTACAAAGGGCTTCATTCTCTTAAGGGCACCAAGGCCAGATGAAATTTTCTTTACGATATACTCGACGTGACTCGTCCAAGAGAGGCATTCGTCAAAAATAACGCCCAGATATTTCGTTGTCCCGACCCTCTTAATATTTTTGTTGTCAATATAAATATTAATTTTATCATTTACTCTGGCCAATCTCTGTCTCGAGCCAATCAACAAGAATTCAGTTTTAGCGACGTTCAAACTTAATTTATTGGCTTTAAGCCAGTTATTAATGCGTAATAAGTCACTATTCATCATGTCGTTTATCTCATTGTAGTCACTTGATGAGACAGCGAGATTCGTGTCGTCGGCGTACATTCGGGGCTTTGCAAATTTCAGACAATTCGGCAAATCGTTGACATATAAAAGAAAAAGGAGCGGACCCAAAATGCTCCCCTGTGGTACGCCGCAAGTAATGGGGAGTGGCTTAGAGAGTACGCCGTTGACAAGACACTGCTGATAACGGCACGACAAATAGGAACAGAACCAATCTAGGGATTTTCCCTCTATCCCATATTTTTGTAGTTTCCTCAGCAATATGTTGTGGTTTACAGTATCGAATGCTTTGGCCAAGTCAATATAGACAACTGCATTAATTAAACCTTGGTCAATATTAAGGCTCCATTCGTTAGTAGCCTCAAGCAGGGCACTCATAGTAGAATGTAACGAGCGGAAGCCTGATTGACAATTACTGAGAATACTGTTGTCCTGTAGATACGTAAAAACCTGATTGTAAATTAGTCTTTCGCAAACTTTGGCAATGATCGGTATAACAGAGATTGGCCGGTAATTACCCATGTCTGACTTTTTCCCACTCTTATGGATTGGAGTAATTTTAGCATATTTCCATTCACTGGGGAAAATGCCAGTTCGTATTGAAAGATTAATCAAATTAGTTATAGGTAATGAGATGATATCGGCAGATAGTTTGAGGACTGAGCCAGAAATCCCATCGATGCCAACGGCTTTGGAGACATCGATGTTTTGAAAAAGCTCAAGAACTTCACTGTTAAGAACCTGACGAAAATTGAATGTAGAGTTCGGACTTGTTATGAAGTCGAGGAAGTCTACAGAAGGATTAGCGGGAATATCAGTGGATAACTTCTCGCCTATTTCTGCAAAATGCTTATTAAAAAGCCCAGGGATTTCAGCGATGTCGGAAAACTTCGAATCGTCGACTTCAATTTCGTGGATGGTAGAGCTGTTTTGTTTTCGCGAAATCAACTCATTAACCGTCCGCCATGTTTCGCGCAGGTTTCCTAAATACGACTGTTTTAGGTTTGCCGCCAAAAGTGGTTGTGATTTTTCGCACGACATAAATTAGACTATGGTCGCTAATCCCCAAGTGATTCACACCACTAGCTTTAATATTTCTCGGTTCATTTGACAAACATACATCAATTAAAGACCTGCTAGTATTTGTAATTCGTGTTGCCCCTTTTATCATTTGCTTTAGGCCGTAAATATTGCATAATGATTGTAAACATGATACATTTGTATCGCTCTCACTGGCAAGGAAATTACAATTCAAGTCTCCCATCAATATTAGTTCATAACCCAAACTATCAATAATATGACTAATCACGCCTTCAAAAATATCGAAAAGTTGAGTAGAACTGTTAGGAGGTCTATACCAGCTAGAGAGTAAGAAAGGCTTGCTGTGTGGCTTTTTTACCTCGACTACCAGTATTTCTAATCTACTGTAGAGGTACTTACATGAAAAATGGGTATGTATGTGAGGCCAAGAGGCTCAAACCATGACCCTGTTTGACCCAATCCGAGCTCCAAAAACCCTGATTGCCCCCTTTTTGGGGAAAAAAACCTGATTGCCCCTTCTTTAAATTGTTTTAAAAACACGGTTGGATATATACCCCGGCCGGTATACCGCGTACCGGGATTGCATGCAAAATACGGAACATTTCAAGTCGGGACGTGTCATTGGGTAAACTGAGGTGAATAATTGTTTTAGTATATACCACACTCCAGGTGAATAGCCAGCACCAAATAGTTATTTTATTTTCTGTCAAATGGACAAAAACTCGCGCGAGATGATCGCTGCTTTGCTCGGAGGTGAATATGAAATCATATTCAATGTTTGAGTAGCCAATCAGAGCGCGCGAAAAGTGATATTCACTGGTGTGGTATATACTAAATATATATATTATATATGTGTGTGGGTGTACCCTCGAAAAACATTTTCTCGAACCCGCCCGGCTCGACATGCCACCCTCGACGCTCGACTTAGTACCCTCGACCAAAACCCAAAAACTCGGTTTTCAAATACGAACTTCCGCGGGCTGAAACTTTTTAAGTAAACGACATGATATATTTCAACATTTTAGGCCAGTGCATAATCAACGGCTCACTAATATATATTAATTATTAATTTCGAATTGAAAAATAATATGACGTTACCGGTATCAAAGTTAAAATTGACGTAATTTACAGTTATAATTTGAGTTAAAGTTAAAGTTAAAGTTAAAGTTGAATTACCAAGCCGATACATAAGCTTTTTATGTTACTTCAGTATCAATAAATCACGTATGTAAATAAAAAAGTAAATAAACAATAACTTGAGTCAACTGACAAATCATTTTCATGTCTTATTCCTGACCGAGTGAATGTATTGTGACATTTTAGACCAGTTCCGATCAATGGCTTCATTACTTGGTGTACCCTAAGTAAAGGGCATGTCAAGTCTAGGTTCCGTTAGTGTGTGGTCGTTTTTCGGGGGGGGGGGGGGGGTGTAGAAAGTAAGACAGCGCACTAGTTAGATCGCTGGCCTTGCAACCCGAAGCGCTAGCCTGTTCAGTTTTAGCCTGCAATGCAGGCGTTTCTAGTGGTTTTCCTCGATTTCGTGGACGTTTTCCGCTCACGAATGAATTTCAGACGAATTTCTTCCCTCGTCCAAATATATTTCGGTTTCCCAAATAAAACGCCTTTCCCAAATACAAACGCCTGCATTGTTCAGTTTAATTGCGAGTTCGAACTCCGAGTGAGCACAAAGACGCGTCTGCATTTGTAGAGTTTTGACTTATCTATTTGTGTGTTTCTAATTCTAGGATAAGGGTTCATTGGCGGGCAAGATTATTTTTTGATTATTCAGTCCAGTAATCAACATCCCACTTTCTTCTGAATGTACTGCGACATTTTAGGACACTGATCAACGGCCAAAAATGCGTAGGCACAAGGATAAGCATAACATAACTAACTGCGACATTTTAGGCCACTGATGACCGGCCTAAAATGCGAAGGCAAAAGGATAAGCATAACATAACTAACTGTGACATTTTAGGCCACTGATGAACGGCCTAAAATGTGCCCCACATAACTAACTGTGACATTTTGGGCCACTGATGAACGGCCTAAAATGTGCCCCACATAACTAACTGTGACATTTTAGGCCACTGATCGACGGCCTAAAATGCGTAGGTAAAAGGATAAGCATGACATTACTAACTGTGACATTTTAGGCCACTGATGAACGGCCTAAAATGTGCCCCACATTACTAACTGTGACATTTTAGGCCACTGATCGACGGCCTAAAATGCGTAGGTAAAAGGATAAGCATGACATTACTAACTGTGACATTTTAGGCCACTGATGAACGGCCTACAATGTGCCCCACATAACTAACTGTGACATTTTAGGCCACTGATCGACGGCCTAAAATGCGTAGGTAAAAGGATAAGCATGACATTACTAACTGTGACATTTTAGGCCACTGATGAACGGCCTAAAATGTGCCCCACATAACTAACTGTGACATTTTAGGCCACTGATCGACGGCCTAAAATTCGTAGGTAAAAGGATAAGCATGACATTACTAACTGTGACATTTTAGGCCACTGATGAACGGCCTAAAATGTACCCCACATTACTAACTGTGACATTTTAGGCCACTGATCGACGGCCTAAAATGCGTAGGTAAAAGGATAAGCATAACATTACTAACTGTGACATTTTAGGCCACTGACGAACGGCCTAAAATGTGTAGGTAAAGGATAAGTATAGTATTTACCGAAGAAGGTATTGGCCTAAAATGTTCGTACAGTATATAAACTATGTCAGTGGCTTATTCGGCCATTATCAAAAGTCCCCTGTTTCAGCTGCTATGGTTCTTTGGAGAGCAGGAACTTTTTAAACGGCAGTTTGCGTGCAGTATTTGCACGAGAGTCGGCTGGGCTAGCACGACAGTGTATGAGAATGCATACAAGAAATATCAGACTCGATTCTACGCCGTAAAGTTTATTACTGTGATCTGAGAACTTTTACGCTTTTACTTTTATTTTTAAAACGTTTTGAGGCTTGATATGTATGCCGATTAGTCACACAAGACCCTGAAGTTGTCCTATTGTAGTTTTTTGGTTCCAGAGATTGTTTTAACCGGACTTTTTGTGCAAAGTTTAGATGCCATTGCCGTACATGAATTTACGGAAGTGTGTTCATAATTCTGAAAACAAAAATATTCACCCAAGTGCTATGAAACATTTTCCATAACATACTCAGTATGTGTGTTCACTCCTGCAGAAAAATCATAATATTCCATGAAAGATTTGGTCTTCTAAAAGCCAAAAACCTAGGAGAATGTTTCAGATCAGGAGCCCATTACCAGGAGCGTGCATCTCCCAGATTAGGTCTGTCCAACAGCAGAATAGATGATGTAGCTATTTTTAGCTTTGTGTTTCCCGCGAAAGTAGACAAAGGATACCTGCACTAAACCAATCACACGACGAAACGTTACTTCTCATTATGCATTCACAGGTTTTCCTATGCATGGGAGCGCGCATTGTCCGCAGCGCAAGCAACCATGGCAACCATTTTATTTCGCGGGAATTGGATATCTATAAATAGCCACATCGTCTACTGTGCTGTGCGCGCTACCCATCACATGTACATAGGCACGCTCCTGGTAATGAGCTCCTGTTCAGATCTAATGCATGAGATTTATGTAAGCAGAGGAAGATTAGTGATTTACCAAATCACATCGTTTGAATGAATGAACGATTCCAATGCTTTCTTCTGCTCTGGATATAGCTTCGAAATCCTGAAAACTTTACAACTTCGGTCGACACACTGCTCAAATTCTTCCCCAACGCCATTTAGTAAAATATGCGGGCACATTCCTTAAATTCCAGACTTTGCCAAAAGTGTAAAGTTCGCTCTGATTGGTTGAACTTATGACGTCAGGAACATGAAGGAAGTGAGAGGGGGAGGAAGTGAGCGGACGACCTCGTACCGTCTGAAAATCAGGCTAATTACAATGAAGTCACTTGATTTTAGAGGGAAACAACGGCTTCGTCATCAGTTTCCTTCACACGAACAAGGAGTTGAAAATCAAACTTTTCCCCAAAACCCGGGTGCTGAGACTTCCTCGCCATTCTTCCAACCGAAAGGCAAGTTGTTGCAAATCTTATTTCTGTTCCAGCCTTCTTTAGAGATTTAGCTTTAGAGCAGGACAATTCAGCTAACCCGCTGTATAAAGAAATATTCGAAGTTATAACCTTTCGCTGATTACGCTGAAGTTTTCCTCGAAATGCGATATGGACGAACGAATGATTGGTGCCAATCAAAATTGTCAGTACCACACCAATCAGTTTTTCAAAATAATAGGCGTTTCCTTCTTCCCCCTCCCCCTCCCCCTTCTTTTCTTTTCCCCTCTTCACCTCAGTCCCCCTTCTCTCGCTTTTTCGTCCTCGCTCCGTTCCTACTCGTCTGAAATTCATTCGTGAGCGGAAAACGTCCACGAAAGCCGGGAAAACCACTAGAAACGCCTGCATTGCAGGCTACCGGCTATAATGCAATCTGTACTCTGGCTGTATTAAAGTTACCGTGCAGGTCACGGGTGCCTCTCGTTAAAAATCTCTTGCGCGCGTTGTTTTAGGGAAAACTACACAAACCTATATACCATTTTAAAGCTTATAAACCATAGAAGAAAAAAAAATAATCCGTACGAACGGTGGACCTAGAAACGCAAAACGGGCAGTGTTTATAAAGACGAATTACCAGGCCACGCGTTATCGCGTATGGCCGATTTAACTGCATAATGGCTGAGGTCACACTTGAAGGTTTACTTCAGTTTGCTTCAGTATTTCAGAAAACAATTTTCTAGGGACAATTTTTTTCAAATCCGAAAGTTTTAGGCTAACTTACTCTCCCGAACAGCTTTTTAACCGAAAACTTCGTTGGGTGCCCTTGCTATATATAAACGGAGTGATGACAGTTCTCTGCTCTACGCTAGTTTAAAGCATTCGCAAAGGTCACTACTCCCTGAACCTGACGTGTAGTTGTTTTGCTCGTGTTTCTTCTTTTATTCATTATGCTCACTAGGAGAGCTAACATAATTCGCTTTATTTTAATGTTTATGTACCTTTCAAGGCAAGGCAAACTTGCCAATTGCACGGTTAACTCTATCTATTGTTTTGAGAAGAATTTCCAACTGATCTTTGTTTGGAAGTGGGAAGCGTTTGTGCTTCGAAATTCTATGAAAGGTTTTGACTGCCGGGCATTTAGTCCATACAAGACCGTTCCCTTGAGTCTTACCTGATTTTTTTAAGTGCCACGAAAAGGGCGATTGCATATATTCTGCCCAGGCTAAAGACATCGGCTTGCTTCAAACGAAAACACTCACCAAAAACGCTTCCCACTTACAAACTAGTATATCCAATAGGTACTAGGAAGTGCTGCCTCATTATTTGTCAAGGTTTAGTAATATATTGAGTGGTAAACGCAGAATAGAAAAATGCGAAATATCATAACGCATATCACCCGTGAAATTTGGTTTTCCGTGGTGTGCGATTGGTTTGTATTTGGGAACCGTTAAAAAAAATTATATTGATGGAGAAATACCAAAAGGAAGTTTTTAACCGGAAGTAAAAGGTTCTTTTTGATTGACAGCAGATCAATAAACACATGACAAGTGCTCACTCGCCCGTAACGACGGTGTGGGAAATCATTTCATATGCCAATGTTTACGTTTATTGAGAAAAGTTTTTCCACACACGATTCCACAATTCCATCGGATGTTGGCCTTATATCTTACAAAAAGCAAGCAGGATGCCCTAACCCTAAACCCTTAGCTTGAAAAACAAAGAAAAAAGAAAAGAAAAACGAAGCCAAACAATGCATACGACTATAATTTCAAAGCCAAATAAGAGTCCTCGCAAAACCCGACAAGCGTTCGTATTTTCACTTTCAGACAGTGCGGATTGGTCCACATCTGAACATAAAGTAGAATTGATAAGAGCCAGCCGAGAGAATATTTGTTTCCAAGAAAGCTTAGATGGAAACGTAGTTTGGCGGTGACCCTGAATCGGTTGAACCACGATCTCGCTATTGCCGTGCTGTTTCAGCCGCCTGTAAATCGCTGTCTCCTCTACTAACTATGCTGGCATTTTTTGTCTTTCCCATTTTTCAAGTCACACAAGAAAACTAGAACAACCAACTATATTAACATTTTCTCGATGCGGCATGAAGCTTTGATCGGAAATCAACATTGGCGGGAAATATTGACAGATAGTTGAACTGTGATGAGAAATGATTGGCCAAGAGCTTGCTAATTGTTGGAGAGGCGGGGCTTCAGATTCACACACGACAGACGGGTATATTTTTTTGAAGTGCTATTTTCTCGCTTTCGATTTTCAATCAAAATAGAGTTTTAAAAAAGCTCCCATTCAAGAGGAATTTATTCGATTTGTGCGAAATTTTCACAAAATGTCCATGTCCAAAATGTCCAGCTGCAAAACTATGTCTGGGAATTGGGAAATTCTTAAAAGAGAGCTCTTGACGACGTTTCCCGCATATCTACTCGGATTATTTTTCGCCTTTTTACGGAAAGCATGATAACTTTTGAACTAAATCGAATTTTGAAATTCCCCGACACGGTTTTGTAATACGATTCCTCTGAAATGCGACAAAGCAAACAGATTTTTAAACTTTAAAATATTTTCGGAGTCGGAACTTCTGAAAGCCATCTCACTAGATCGGAGAAACGGGATGGCGGAAAATTCGAGATTTTCAAAGAACTCAAAACTTTTTATGTATTCTTGTAGCCAATTTTATAAGCTTTAAAGTGATACATGGATGATTTATCTACGATGTTTCCTCGAGGCGCTACATAATTTAGACTGGAAACGCACCCTGAAGATATCCGGTAACCTGTATAAGCCGTTTACCTTGTACCCTTACATTAACTAAAGTTTTAAGGAGGTTTTCTTGACTGGTTGGGGTTAAACGTGATGGTGCAAAACCTCTATTAGAAATGAGAGAGGTACTGATGTGTACTTAATCGATGACGTTATCAATACTGTTATTTATGGAGACCAACTACCATGTTGCCAAAGTTTGAGTGACATGGCGGGGCTTGAAATACCTAACGGGTAGGCCGGACATGTTGTCCGGTCAAACGTAATTTTGCTTGGACACGACCCGTTTTTGGCCGGTCAAATATTGAAACAAAAACTTTTACAAAGTGGCCCCACCCACATGCTCAAATGTCAGACAAGTTGCATGATACCAATTTTTGCCTTGACGAAAAACAAATTTTAATAATCCAGGTCAAGTTAGCAAGAAAATTACAAGGTAATAGTTTTACTACTCTTATTTGCAAAAGCAGCCTCCGATTCAGTTCGTCAGGGAATGTAAGGCAAAGATAAAACAGCAACGTTCGATTAAAACGAAAAATCACATTACATTTTAGCATTAGTTCTACAATTTATTGAATTTGTCAGCCACTACTGACTAGTCCATCTTCATATGTCTTACGATAAAATTATCTTTTTTTTCGGGAACATGACTAATGTCTAACGTGATTATAAACTAGCTCAAAATTACGTTTTCTTTTATTAAAGGCGCATGTGACCGGTCAACATGACCGGCAATCTAAGGATTTGTCCGGTCAATACCCAATTCTGACCGGACATTCTCTGTTAACCGGCCGTTATTTCAAGCCCTGCATTGCATTAGAAATGAGGGATAAGTGCCTGTACTTAAGAGCATGTGACAAATGACATCATTGTTCTGTCATCAACACTAATTGGATTTATGGGGACCCTATATCATGCCTGCCAAAGTTTGAGCCATCTGACATTAGCAGTGATGGAGATTCGGGTATGTTCTTAAAATAATGTGAGTTGTTAACACCTTATGAAGCCAGTGAGCGAGTGACTCTATTTCCCCCATAACTATATAAATACAATAACTAATGGAGATTGCTATGCGATATCAATAAAAACTACAAATGCACAAAAAAGACCAGTTGAAGGGGAGAACAGGACCATATTCAGTTTACCCTTATATGAAAATTGCACTTACAAAAATACATACAAAGACACTAAAAATACACATAAGGTATGCAATGTACATTGCAAGATATAGCACGCTACACATAGTATGAACAGTACGGGTTGCTGATCACATTGAAAGTTCTGTCCAGTTGTAAAACAGTGTTCATATAGTGTTTATGTTGTAGTGAAAGGAAATCATGTGAGAAGCAAAACACTTAGAGAAGGTTAAACGATATCCTTAATGTTATTGTAATGAATTACAATGTATAACTGTAACTTAGTGATAACTTTAATTGGCAAAGTATAATGTCCTAATGTCTATGTTGCAATGAATCTGTTTATGTTGTAAAGACCGAAAGGCAATTATGTGACAAGCAAAAAACGTACAAAGGACGAACAATATATCCTTAATTGTATAAACGAAATATAACTGTAACTTGTGTTGAACAGAAACATGTAATAATAAGCTGTCATAGTATGTCAACATGATACATGTATTAGTCCTTGAGATGTTGATCTTGTTATAAAATTCAATCCTGTGGCCAGTAAAAATAATACATCTAATTCGCTTGCAAACAAAAAACATAAAACGACTTTAACATTATTTTGCCATCTTTTATCGAAAAAAGTCTGAAAACCGTATCAGAACATCCACAATTATGTTCTCTTCTATCTCATGGTGTTATTTTTGTAGTTTTGTTTGAAACAAACTTGAAGTTTCAATTCAATTCACAGTGCACCTTTACGATTGTAATGAGACTGATGTACTTTGTTCTACTAATCCTCTGATAAAATAGGAGCAGTTTGGTCGATTTCTGAAAGATAAAAAAGCAGAGTATATAAATATCATGAGCAAATCCCTAACGTAATACGAGTAGATTAAACCAAGGACCGATAATTTGTAATCTAGATGTGGCACTGAAAGTTGTAATACCGGAAGTTGTAGTACCGGAAGGGACTGGACACTGTGCACGCGCGTGAAAGAGAGAGGACTGGACACGAGAGGTGTGCTCGTGGTGTGAGAAGAGAGCCGCCATTTTGGAAGTGAAGATTCTTGAGTGTCGCCTGTTGTAATAGTTTATGTGACGGATTGTATTAATCTGGACCCCAAATAAAGACCAGCGGCCACAGATTTGGCGACCCTGCCATTAGAGAACAGGAGTAAAATAGGAAAAGAGAAAATTATGACGACAAAAGCTAGCGGAAACGAGGACAGTGGAAGTGGAATCAGTGGAGAGAGTGCTAGTGGAAACACGAGTGGAGACAGCAAACAGTCTAAAGGGAAAGGCCCTAAAATGCCCCAAAAAGAAGAAACGGAAGACTAAGTCGGAATTAGAGAACATTTTGCTTAAATTGGAGATCGAAAGACTTCAACGGAAACTGGAAGAAATAAGCGAAGACAAAAATGAAACCAACCCACATTGCAACATGCCATCAGCTAAAACCGATATTATCTTTTACTGGTAGAGAAAGTAAAATCAATGTGACGGACTGGGCGAGAGATATAAGTTATCTTGTCCGTACATGCAAGTTTGACAATGATGATCAAGGGGCTCTTGACCTAATTGAGAGATATGTGGGGGGACAGGCAGCTAAAGTTTTCAGAGGTGAAGCAAAGACAGGAAAAGGGTACAAGGAGGTACTTAAGAGACTACAGGCCCTTTTTGGAGGAGTAGAATATCACGGACGAGACCCATTACAGTCATTTTATAGTAGAAAACAAGAGCGTGGTGAAACCCCCTTAGACTTTGCGATTGAGTTAGTGGAATTACTAAGTATCGCAGAGCGAGATAGGGGTGACCAGTTTAAGGATAGAGACAAAATGCTAACCAGCGTTCTACTCGATGGTCCGAGTGATGAAAAGGCGGTAATGCAGTTACGACCCCTGATAGCCATGAAGATGAATTCTGAACAAATTCAAGATGAATTGTTGAAATGGGAGCAAGATAAAAAGAAGCCATCGCGTTTAATTTCTAATTTGCATAATATCTTGGCATCAAATTTCAAGTTTCAAGCTCATTAACTCCGAAATTTTACAGTAAACACGCGTGCAGCCGTACTTTCATAAACGTATGGCAAGATAACAGCACGTATCGAAGAAAACTTAACATCGGAAAATAAAATCATTACGACAATAACACAACTTAATTTAATCCTTACCTCTGTAATGTATGTCTATCTAGCGATTTTTTTCCCATGAATACGGACCCGCAATGGCCGCGTCTTGTATAGAAATGAGGCGGTCGCGAAGAAAACCAGCTTGTTGTGCTTTACTAAGGTCCACAATAAAACACTTAACATCGGAAATCTGATGTACTTCTAAAGCCATTCAAGAGACTTGTATTTGTTTGCCAATAAATTAAACGTATCATGCGATTTCTCAAGTGTTTTTTGTGGTCGCTGTAGGGGTCGTTTGTATGATACAGAACTGTACAAGTACCCCAACTTGCCCAAGTTCGCGAGCGTTTTTCTCTTGCCAGAAGGCTTTTTTCGTCAGCCATATTGGAAAATATAGTAGCCAGGCCTCCGTTACTACAGAAACCGAGCTGCTTCGTACCTAGTTTCAAGAAAGTTTCAAGTTGAAATACGGTTAAACTCAGCCAAAGAGCATTTCCGAGGACTGGCGACTTGGACGCGTGGGACCTGAGTCCAATATTTTTTGAGGAAAATAAAATAGTTTTCTCTCGCTCGTGAAAAATGTTCCTTCCCTGTTTCAAATTTTATTTGAGTTTGTTGACAAAACCAGTTTATTGAAACGGAGAAAAGCAATAGAGTTGTTGTGTGCTTGTTCTCAGTCTTCCACACGGTCATGACCTGATTTTAGGGGCAATTGTACGCGATGCTTGCTAATTTAGCAAAGGGAAAGGAAGTGGTTCCCAAAGTTGTTAGTCAGCCCCAGTCAGTGAAAGAGGCTCATTACTCGGGGAACTCCACCCCCTAGTAGCGATAATCAAATTCTAAAAGCCATCCAGGCTTTGGAAAAGCAAATGAGAGAACAAGCGAAGGAAATGCAATCTCTGAAAGAGGCTGTGTACCCAACTGTAAACCCAAGAAGAGGGAGGAATGGGGGTATTTTATGCTTTCGATGTAGTAAGGAGGGGCACATTGCACGAGAATGTCGAGAAGAGTTACCATCCCCAGGCCCAGCTAGTAATCGGGGAAACTAAGGTTGCCTGCCGGGGAAGGGCCACCAGCAGGTGTACACATTATGAGCCCTAAAAGCACCAACTACCATAATGCTCTTAAAGCTACAGTCGAGGGAGGGGATCAAAGGAACAATGTTGGCAGAATGTATTAAAAGGAGACGGGCCCAGCTAATGAGGTATCTATTATTGTTAATAGTCCATGAGCCAAGGCCTAAAAAAAATGTTTTCGTTGCACCCCCTACGGGACATAGTGACGTTGGTATCAAATTAAAGCTTATGACCTATATTTTACGAATCCACTTGTTGCCAAGTATGTAACCTGTGCTTAAGCGAGAAATTGGACAGTTTCTATGAGGGGGTGGGTAGGGGGATTTTGCGCCATTGGAATTCTACAAAACATAAAATCATTCATATTTCAGCTAAAACTCAATCAATTCCATTCAAATTTGATGTGCATACATATTAGATCATCCAAAATGATATGGGACAGATGGGATGTATTTTCGTGTTTCCATAGAAACGGTTGCTATGGAAATCTCACCAAATACCAAAATTGTAACTTTTTATAGTGAAATCATAGCCAAAAGTATGATTTATTGGCGGTTGTGAAGCTATTTCCCACCAAACTGTATTATTTTAGTAATATTAGACTCTCCTAAACTGTAAAACTACTTTAATTGCCCATTCATCATGATGTTAGGGAAAATGGCACGCATATTTTCAAGAGGGGTAGAGTAAAGTAACATTTTGTCCTCAAATTGAGAAAATTCATATCTCATTATCCACTGATTGGATTCTAATTAAATGTGGAGCGATTATGCATTACATGTAGAACAACAACTTGAACATTGTTAAGTCAGTAATTTTGTAACCATGACAACGGTTACTAGGGAAACCTAAAAATTAACGAATATCATATTAAGTTGCTTTAAAGTCTATTATGGCCATATTTTCTCAGTGAGAACGACTCAATTTCTTTAGCCATGATTTCTAATGTGCTTAAGATCTGGTTTTTTTTTGCAAATAGCGACTACACTAACATATTTAAATCCATTTGTTACAACCACATTATTCCTATTTTATTAAATCATAATATGTAACAGGCTTTTTTCTAAATACAGTAACAAAACGTTTTGGCTGTATTTCATTGATTAAAAAAGTACTGAAAAGTATCTTGAGAATAATCCGTCTCCCTGAGTTCCAGTTCCATTCCAAATTTTATTTCCCATGGGGCTTTGTAAACTTGGGATGCAGTGAGATGGTCAGCCATCTTGGATTCAGAATGCGAACAATCAAGGTAAGAAAATTACATAAAATCACACTGTTTAAGACAAAATACCGACTTACAGGTTACACTTTACTCACTTTGACTTACCAAAGAACATTTTTAAACGTTGAAAACCTATGCTATCATATTTTCAAGACGTAAATTGCTTTCTTAAAGTATCTGTAAGTACGACCCTGGAATCGAGCACATGGAGCACAGTGAATTCAATTAAGTGAACTGATATTACTTTGAGTTTTCGGTTAATTTGGAAATACTTCAGAATCTGCATCATCTTTCAACAGGTGGGTGAACCTCTGAGAAAGTATTTCCGAGAAAATATCAGGCTAATGTAATGTAAATGGCTGAAGTACAACCACTAAAAAGGAAACGTTCATCTAGTCCCAATCGTCAGCCTCAATGGAATAAATGCCTTTGCCATATCAAAAGTAATGTTCGAAACAAATTGACTCCGTTTACGGAAAAGAGTTGGCGTACGTTTGAGGAGAGCTGCAAAGCGAGAAAGGATAGCATATGGTTGTCGATGAAAGATCACTGGACGAATGGACCGAAAGGAGGATATCACAGGCAGTGTTATCAAGAGTACACACACATCGGCAAATTTCGAAGGTCCAAGCATCCAGAAAAGAGGCCAAAGCCTGCTTCATCTTCAGTACAAAATGCAAAACGTGTTGAACCCCAGGCAAAGCGTGTTATTAGATCCCAGGTACAGCCATTCAATCTAGATAAGTGCATCATTTGCCAAAAAGATAAGGTCAGAATAACCAAGGGATCAGCAAGAACGAGGGAGCCGCTTACCCAGAACATCAGTGAATACGGTAGTGTTTCTATATTGAAGGCAGCCCAGATACAGAATGATGAACGCGTTCTTCGACAAATCGAAGGGAAAGACACTATTGCTCTTGAAATTAAATACCATCGATCTTGCTATAAGGAGTATGTGCGTGAGGAGACATTGTCTAAGCTTGAAGATCAAAACTGCGAAAATGAAGATTCTACAACATCCAGTTACCAGAGAGCATTTCAATGCCTCAGTGATTACATCCAAACTGAAATCATTTCCAGCGCCAAGGTGATAAAGATGTCCGAGCTTCAAGAACGGTTTGTAAATGACTTAACGAAGAGAGGAGTACAGGCCAGAGACTACAGATCGTCGAAACTGAAAGTCCGACTACAAAGACACTTTGGTAAACAGTTGTCATTTAAGCAACCAATTAATCAAAGCCAATCAGAGCTGGTATACTACTCAGGTGTCAAAAAAGGTGATATTGTCGAAACCGTAGTATCAAATTCGGTTTCCAGTGCAGAAAGTGAGAGACCAAGTGTCGTTCCTGCGAATTCACTAGCAGAGCAAGACACATTGTCGTACCAAGTTTATCATGCATCGAAACTGTTGCGAAGCTTACTGCTTGAAATGAAACCATCAATGCCATGGCCGCCAAATCCGCAAGACTTAGACGATGGTAACTCTATTGTTCCTGATCTCCTATACAATATGTTTGCATGGATGCTTTCCTCAAAGGCAGATTACTGCGAGAAAAGAGTCGCGAACGTCGCTCCAAATGTTGATCGCCTGGTTCTCTCCTTGTCTCAGGATGTAATACACTGTGTTAGCCGTGGCCGAATCAAGACGCCTAAACATGTAGTGCTTCCAGTAATGGTTAAGAGTCTAACTGGCAACGCCGAGATAGTGACCATACTTAACAGATTCGGACATGGCCTATCCTACAGTCAGATAGAGGAACTTGAGACAGCGCTTGCTGAAAAGGAGATAGCGAAGCAGAAAGATGGAGTCTTACTTCCAAGCGTTTGCAGTATGAGTGTACCAGCCATATTCTGCTGGGACAACAACGATCTGCAAGAGGAAACATTGTCAGGTAATATGAAAATAATAAAGATGAGCTTGTTAGATATGCATTTAAATGAGAATTAAATACTTTTCCATGAAAGGTGGTATTTATACAACATTTGATATTTTCTGGTAACTTTAGGAAGAGGCACGACTCATTGTACCAATGGGATTGTCATTCAAAGAAAACCACTTACCTGCGCATCGTCCCCAGACATGATAAACGGCCAGCCCCGAGTTAAACGTCGTTCTGTTACCGGCGTCTCGACTGACGTTCTACCCTACCATTCTGGACGTCGACAGGGCCCCAGTCCAGTGGATATTGATACAAACATGGTGATACAAACAACCCCTCAAGATCGACAGTATGCACGAGTCATAGACTTTGGCTGGATTCTTTGTAGGCAACCATTTGAAGACACCATTTTCACGTTAGCTGAAGAGCAGCACCAAGTGATACCAGCCTGGACCGGCTTCAACATGAAACTGCAAGAGAGGGACGCTCCACGTGAAAGCTCTGTCGGATATTGTGCAGTCATTGAAGCCAGCCCAACCGAGCTACCAACAGTGTACACATTGCTTCAAAGATCGCTACAAATGGCTGACCAGCTAAATCAGCATGACGTCATTGTCGTATTTGATCAAGCAATTTATGCAAAAGCACTTGAGATCATGTGGCAGAACCAAGTGCAGTTCAGACGTCTGGTAGTGAGGATGGGCTCGTTCCACACAATCTGCACCTTCATGGCAGCTATTGGCAAACGGTTCGGAGATGCTGGTCTCGCCGATGTACTCGTGGAAAGCGGAATTATTGGTTCTGGTTCTGTGGCAGGAGTACTAGAAGGAAGACACTACAACCGAGCTGTGCGTATACATAAGGTAGTCGCAACATTGCTTACAGGCATTACTACACTTCTTGTATGGCCTGTGAAATTGTGTATCACACTATACCCTAAAAATATCTCTGTTTTAATCTAGATCGTCTTTGAGGCAATGCATCGGTTGCAGTGGCAGGGTTTCCGTACATGGCTCCAGAAACATGACAAGCCAACCAACCATGCGATGCTCATCAGTTCCTTGTGTGAGATCCGCAGAGGGTTTGATGCAGAGAAGTTTGATGGGCTACTGTCCAATGCAGAGTTCTTGGAGCTGTTTCGTCTCTATGGCCAGTATTGTGAAGACAGCAATGGTCCAATGAAGGTATTCTGGAACACGTACCTGGAGATGGTCGCAACACTGATGAATTTCATCCGTGCTACACGAGAAGGCAACTGGAAACTCCACCTAGATTCTGTCAAGGAGATGCTGCCGTGGTTTTTTGCCTATGATCACACCAATTACGCGCGTTATCTACCAGTCTACTTAGTACACATGAATTCCTTACAAGATACCCATCCCGAGGCACACCGTCTACTGGTGAATGGTGATTTTGGTGTCCAGCGATCGACATCACATGGATTCTCTCAGCTACCGGTCGATCAAACCATTGAACAGACCTTGAACAGAAGCACAAAGACGAAGGGCGGTATAGTTGGATTCAGCCTGCGGAAAGGAGCAGTGCAAAGATGGATGTTGACGGCTCATTCACGTGCAGTACTTGTAGACAAGTGCAGAATGATGACATCGATTGAGAAAGCTCAGAGTAGACTACATAAAGAAGTTGGCTGCTCACGCATGCAAAGAGATGAGAAAGATGTTGTGAAAGTGATGGAAGTTGTGCGAAACTGGTGCGACCCATTTGAACCATCAGAGGATCTCAAAAGCCTTGGCTCAGGGTATGTTGCCGACGAGAACATGAAGCGTGACCTTTTGGATGCAAAGGACAAAGGGAATACAGCGCTGGTTTCCTTCATAACAGACCGTCTTCAAACCAACAACGTTGGCTTCTACGAGACACTGTCAAAGCTTAAGTTAGGTACGTTCCGCAATGCACAGAAGAAGGCAACAGTGAAAGCTGGAGGCAGAAATGTCATACTCAGGGCTGACAGGAACCTGTTCGCTCGCTTGCTGGTAATTGGTCAGAGTCGGCAGATAGATCTTCGTGAGCTACTTACCCACGAGCTTGGCCTTTTCCCGTGGTCTCTGGCTACGTCGGATGGTTCGTTGGCCAAAACCAACAAGGCAGCTCTCCCAAAGCTTCTCGAGGATGGAGTGGATTGCTTGACAAATCTACCGCCTGACACAACAGCTGTGATCATAGATGCCATGGCAATGCTGCAGATGGTTGTAAGGGTGCCTGATCGCTTTTCAGACCTGGCAGAAATGCTTCTTACAGGAATTTTAGCACAGGCTGGAGCAGCGACAAGATTGGACTTTGTTGCTGACCAGTATCCACAGATCTCAATAAAGAACACCGAGAGAGATAAACGAAGAAGAGAGGGTCAAGTGCTTTTCGCCATAAGCAGTCGTCAGCAGCCCTGCCCACGCCAGTGGAAGAAGTTCCTATCAAATGGGCAAAACAAGACCAGGCTGATGCACTTTCTTGTTAAGGAGTGGTCCACTAATAATGCAGTGTATGCTAAGAAGATCGGAGCTCGCACCCTCTACGTTACTCATGGCATCCATTGCTCGAAGATGGAAGTAGTAGATGGAAGCATTGTAGCCAATGTAGCCTTGGAGCTCTGCAGCAACCAAGAAGAGGCTGACACACGGATGTTTTTACATGCCTATCATGCTTCAACCTGTGGGCACACTCAAGTTGCCATACGATCCTCGGATACTGATGTCGAAGTTCTGGCGTGCTACCATCAGGCAAGTATCACGGCTTCAATAACATTGATCAGCGGTACACGAAGTAGATCTCGCCTCATCTGTGTACCAAACGTGTGCGAACAACTTGGTCCAGAGGTATGCCTAGTGTTACCTGGTCTACATGCTCTCACCGGATGTGACAGTGTCAGCACCTTCGTTGGGAAAGGGAAGAAGAAAGCCGTGAAGATGGTGATTGAAGAACAAGACATGAAAGACACAATCCGGGCTCTCGGTGAGGCAGTGCCACCAGAGGATGAAGTAATTAGGAACGTAGAGCGCTTTGTATGTGCGCTGTACAATGGCAATGATGTAGATAGTATAAATGAGCTCAGATACAAGATGTTTTGCAAAAGCAAAACTCTGCAGTCGTTTCAGCTACCTCCTACAAGAGCAGCACTTAAACACCATATAAAGCGTGCTAACTATCAAGCCTATTTATGGAAGAATTCCTTGGAAAGCACCATTGCGCATCAAAATCCTGATGGCCAGGGCTGGCAACTGAGGGATGGGCAACTGGAAGTAGTCTGGTCTGATTTGGCCCCTGCCCCTGAGGGAGTGATGCAACTTGTGTGCTGCAGCTGTAAACGCACGTGTGAATCAAGACGCTGCTCCTGTGTGAAAAATGGCCTTCAATGTACTGAGGCCTGTGCTTGCCAGGATGATTGTGTGAACTGTTCTACTGAACAACAGGGAGATGAAGATGACGAGGAAGAAGACAATGAGGAAGATGAGGATGACTATTGACCTCTTTGAAGATGACTGCACAGTTCTGCAATAATAGTTTTTCTCCAGTTTTGAGTAAAATGTGGCTTACACCAATTATAGAAGCTTTTCTACAACAACAGCAGTGATTCAATGTAATTCAATGTTTGACAAATTTACGTATTATATCGAGGTATTATAGTACGACAAATTTCACAAGAATCGAAGCATTGTTTAGAGGGATATGACCACACGAGATCTGTTGATTACATGTACATTTCTGATTGCTAAGCAATATTTCAGTGGTGATATGTATTACTTGGAAAAAATAATGAAATAAATTTAAAGATCTTCAGCATATTAGAAATCATGGCTAAAGAAATTGAGTCGTTCTCACTGAGAAAATATGGCCATGATAGACTTTAAAGCAACTTAATATGATATTCGTTAATTTTTAGGTTTCCCTAGTAACCGTTGTCATGGTTACAAAATTACTGACTTAACAATGTTCAAGTTGTTGTTCTACATGTAATGCATAATCGCTCCACATTTAATTAGAATCCAATCAGTGGATAATGAGATATGAATTTTCTCAATTTGAGGACAAAATGTTACTTTACTCTACCCCTCTTGAAAATATGCGTGCCATTTTCCCTAACATCATGATGAATGGGCAATTAAAGTAGTTTTACAGTTTAGGAGAGTCTAATATTACTAAAATAATACAGTTTGGTGGGAAATAGCTTCACAACTGCCAATAAATCATACTTTTGGCTATGATTTCACTATAAAAAGTTACAATTTTGGTATTTGGTGAGATTTCCATAGCAACCGTTTCTATGGAAACACGAAAATACATGCCATCTGTCCCATATCATTTTGGATGATCTAATATGTATGCACATCAAATTTGAATGGAATTGATTGAGTTTTAGCTGAAATATGAATGATTTTATGTTTTGTAGAATTCCAATGGCGCAAAATCCCCCTACCCACCCCCTCATAGAAACTGTCCAATTTCTCGCTTAAGCACAGGTTACATACTTGGCAACAAGTGGATTCGTAAAATATAGGTCATGACCTTTAATTTGATACCAAAGTCACTATGTCCCGTGGGGGGTGCAACGAAAATCGATTTCTAGCCACTTTCCAGGATTTGGCTCATGGACTATAATGGGCATAAATGTTTAAGCCTCATTGACACAGGGTCAGCTGTCACCACCATTACAGAAGATTTTGTTCAAAACCATCCCCAACTTAAAGTGCAGCAACGCTCAACAAGTAACATTAGATTTGAGAACTCTTCTGGATTTGATGTCCCTTACAATGGAAAGGTCTGCTTTGATTTAGAAATCTTGGGAAAGATTTATGATAGAGTGCAAGCTTTTGTTGTGCCTGGGACTGAATACAGAAAGAGGGTATCCCTACTAGAAGGCACAGCAGTTATAAGGGCTGTGCAGCGAGAAATCTCGGGAGGGATTAATGACTACATGGACAATGTGTCTCAAACATCGCCAGAGTGGCATGCAGCCCTTATTCAGTATGACCAAGCAGTATATGGGGGAAAGGGTGGATTTGTTGGGAGAGCAAGGTATGCTAGACAGAAGAGGAAAATTGTACAACCAGGTCAAGAAGTTGATCTCTGGGTACAGGTGCCTAAAGCCCCAGGGGGGAGGTGCTATATGGCTCTATTGGAAAGACAGGCATCAGGCAAGACACCCGATGGCCTTTTAGTGGCTAATACCATGGTTGTAATAGACAGCCAGCAAGTCAAGATTAGAGTTTGTAATCCGACATTTAGGCCTATTGTTGTGAAACGGTACATGCATTTTGCTGATGTTTACGTAGTTGATGAAATCATGGGAATTAATTTGGGTGAAGAGATTAATCTGTCAGCGCGTGAAATACCGGCAGGGCAAGGGTCGGGTTCAAGTGTTTATGTACAGTCGCAGGTAACAAAACCTACAATAAAACTAAACCTTGATGACTTCAAGCTTGAACAGGCCGAGCTAGTAGATGAGTCGGAACGTAGGCAGTTAGAGGGGTTAATGGAAGAGCAAGCATACGTTTTTTCAGGTACCCCTAGGGATTACGGGAGGACCGATACAGTAAAGCATCGAATACCACTAGTAGACCCTACTCCCTTTCTATAAGATACCCCCTCGTCGAGTGAAACTTCGAGACTATAAGGAGCTAATGGAAACACTGCATGAGATGGAGGAAGACAATATCATTCAACTTAGTCACAGCCCATATTCTTCACCGATCGTCATTGTCAGAAAGAAAGATGGATTGGTGAGGGTGTGCATTGACTATAGAACACTGAACTCTAAAACGATAAATGATTCGTATCCCTTACCCAGAGTAGATGAGGCACTGGAAGCGTTGGGTAGAGCTCGGTACTTTTCAACACTTGACTTGACATCAGGGTACTACCAAGTTGCAGTTGATGAAGAAGATAGGTCTAAGACTGCATTTTCCATGCCGGTGGGTCTGTACGAGTTCAAATGCATGCCTTTTCTTTTCAAAGGTTAATGCAGACAGTGTTTGGAGATCAAGTTTTTGAGAAGGTGTTGATCTATTTAGATGACATAATTGTTTTCTCAACCACCTTTGAGGCATATCTGAAGAGACTCCGCTCTGTGTTTGAGCGTTTGAGAGCACACGGTTTAAAGCTAAAAGCAAAGAAATGTCGAGTGCGAAAGGAAGTCAGGTATCTCGGATATGTTGTGTCAGCAGAGGGATTGTCCACGGATGGAGACAAGGTTGAGAAGGTCGCAGGTTGGAGAACCCCGACCAACCCAGAAGAGATTCGGCAGTTCTTAGGATTTGCGGGTTACTACAGGAGGTTCGTCCGTGGATACTCGGTAATTGCAGCACCGACTGGTGTCAGGAGATCCAAAGCTGAGGAAGAAAGGTAGTCGGTCCTCACCACAGTTGTCAATACCGTTTGAGTGGACAACCGAGCGTGTGCAATGAAGCTTTCAAGATGTTGAAAGAGCGGCTTACGAGCGCTCCTATGCTGGCATTTCCAGACTTTGAAAAGCCATTCATCGTACAGACTGACGCGTGCTCTACCGGCCTGGGTGCTGTACTTGTACAGAAGCAAGATGGATTAGAGCGGGTTATTTCTTATGCTAGCAGAGGACTGAGTCCAGCAGAATCTCGTTATCCAGCACACAAGTTGGAGTTTTTAGCTCTCAAATGGGCCGTTAAAAGATATGGTTTATTTTACGTCGAGGATACAGGAAGCCGTTACCGGGTCTCCCAAGCCAGAGGCTTATGTTTAAGTATTCCGACGAACTCCGTGGTCGAATTGGGATTTAGGTTGCCGGCTTTTCAGGAGGGAGGAAAACCGGAGAACCCGGATAAAAACCCTCGGAGCAAGGGAGAGATACCAACAAACTCAACTCACATATGGCGCCGCGTCCAAACAAGTTCGAAGATTATCTGTATGGGAGCAAGTTTATAGTGTATACCGATAACAATCCTTTGTGTTATGTCATGATAACCGCCAAGCTAGATGCTTGCCGCCAACGATGGGTGGCGGAACTCTCTGCATTTCAGTTCGAAGTTCTCTATGGACCAGGAAAGAGTAACGGAAACGCAGATGGACTGTCTAGGATGCCATAGGAAATTGTGAAGGAACACTTGAATTCGTGCGTGCGCTCAAAGCAGGAAAGGGATGTAATCCATGCTCAACAGGTTCCAAAGCCAGAGAACGATGAGCCGACTTTGCAAGAGACCGATGTAGGATTTTGTCAACGAGAAGATGAAGAGATTGGTAAGGTGTTTCAGTATTTAGAGAAGGGGAATAAGCCTAGTTGTAAAGAGAGAAGAGAGCTTACCAAAGAAGCAAGGCTAGCCATGAAGCAGTAGGACAAGCTCTTCTTAGAGAATGGAGTTCTGATCAGGAAGATACGGGATCCAAGACATGGGGATGTGAATCAAGTTGTGATACCGCGGAAACAACGCGAAGCAGTCCGCCAGAGCTTACATAACGCGAGTCATTCAGGTTTTGAACGAACACTTGACCTTGTAAGAGCACGCTTTTACTGGCCAGGAATGTATACTCGGATAATAGAATTCCGCAATACCTGTCAGCGTTGCGAATTATGGAAACCAGGACCAGAAAGACCCCTCCTTCAGAGCATACATACTATCCAACCACTGGAGCTCGTGTGCATGGACTTTCTTTCCCTTGAGAAATCGAAGGGTGGTATAGAGAACATCCTGGTTGTGACCGATCACTTTACCAAACTGGCACAAGCGTACCCAACCAAAGATCAGAAGGCAACAACTGTAGCCAAAGTACTATGGAAACGTTTTATCTGCGTATGCGGAATTCCTCAACGGATACACACAGACCAAGGTCGTGACTTTGAAAGCACGCTGATCAAAGAACTGTGTAAGCTTATGGGGATTAAGAACAGTCGAACCACCCCGTATCATCCGCAGGGAAATGGGATTTAATGCAACACTGTTGATGATGTTGGGAACATTGGACCCCAGCGAGAAGGAAGACTTGAAGGAGCACGTTAAGACCTTGACCCATGCTTATAATGTTATCAAGCACGAATCGACCGCGGGATACTCGCCCTATTTCCTCATGTTTGGCAGACAGCCGCGTTTGCCCGTAGACCTGGTGCTCGAGTGAGGGTGATCCGGAAGTGATTCCGACTACTACGGACTATGTTTGTAAACTTCAGGAGCGTCTGGAGGTGGCTTATAAATCTGCTGCAGCTGCAGCAACTAGTGCCCAAGACCAACAGAAGGAGCAATACGATAGAAGAGCAAAGGCTGAAGAGTTCCAGCCGGGTGATCGAGTCCTTGGAGTTGTAAAAGATTTTAAAGGGAAACACAAGATACAAGATCGGTGGAGAGGCCCTTATGTTGTGCTACAGAAGATGGAAGGACGCCCAGTTTACACAATCAACATGAGAAAAATGGGACGGAAAGGACAGTGAATCGAAGTCGAAAATGTAGGTTCGTAACGAAGGAAACGGATGTAGCAGCCGAGGACACGCGCATGGCGCCAGCACAAACCGAGAGGGAGAGGGGCAGTGACCATGATCGTATAGAGATGGGTACAACTGACAGCCCTGAGGAGAGCCGTGCCGCTGACTCGGCGTTTATAGAGATGGACATCGCCGCCGCAGGACATGCCTGTTACGACAGTGAAGGAAGTGACACCAGTGGTCAGGATCAGGAAGAAGTGTTAGTTATACAAAGTGTGGATGGCCTTGCGGAGGCCGTATCCGTACCGGAGGAGACAGAAACAGGCGACATTTCGAATGGAGATGCAGGTCGACCAGGGAGAGTATGCAGGAAAACAGAATACTTAAGCGACTATGTATGTTACTCACAGTCGTGGCCAAGTAGAGGACAAAGTCCTTGGTACCAACAGAAGTTAAAGGGAAGGCAGAAGTTTGTTCGGGAAACTTTAGCAAAGTTTAAGACTTTAAGTTTCGACGTGAATTTGCTATGTTTTATTAATTTGTTGTTATTAGAGGATGCTATGGACCGCATCCTTTCAAATGCGGGGAGTATGTGGCCCTGAAAGTTGTAATACCGGAAGATTCTCGAGTGGCACCTGTTGCACGTAACTGTTAGCTGCATGTAGCAAACCTAAAAGTAATGCGTCGGCGGAATAAGTGAAGTTTTAGGACAAGATCCATCTCCGAGATTTGACTGAGAGGTAGTCGTCAGGGAAAGAGATCGATCTAGAGAAGCTCCCAGTTCAGTTCAATTTCCTCTTCACGACGTTGTTTTGCATCTACGAATATGTCTGACATAGGATCGAAGAGGTTTTCATCCCGATCTGTCCCATACAGTACGACACTAGAACCACCTGATGAGTAGCTTTAGCGGAGTAGTAGATTGCGAGCAGCTCGCTCCGCTCGCAAATTCACTATCAATGGAGGGCTGGAAAGGAGGGACTGCGAGCAGTCTATGGAGTAGAAGATAGGTCCTGCCGGGAACCGCGCTTGTCGACATTTTGTTAACTTCCGATTGGCCTATGTGACAGAACAAGTAACGAGATCAGCACGGTTTTATTTTTCAAAAGCCAATAATCAGTTTAAGCAATAGACCACACATCTCAATGTGTTTACTGGCGAAATAAAGCACACGGGATGTTGGGAGAACACAAGCCGAAGGCGCGTGATTTTCAAGCATTTCATTGAGTGATCTCCCAACATCCCAAGTGCTTTATTGAAATGTGTGGTATATTGCTTTAATTTGATGTTATAACTACGACACAACGCAAGCAGGCATGCCGATTTCTGTGTGTTTACCGGCACAATAGACCATAGATTTTTGGGTCTTTAGCCAATTAGAGCGCTCGTACTATCTGGGTTATATTATAAAATATAATATAACATACTTCATTCTTTTAATGAACTTCCATAAGCCTTACGGTTTCTCGTTTAGGCTTCCTCGTCACTGTTTTGCATCACAACTTATGTTAATAATATATATTGTTTATGTTATTGTACATTGTGACAAACAAATAATAAAATATCAGGGGACTCTTCCCCTGTATCGACGATTGCGTTTACTTTTCCTCGTGATTGGTTCAAGTAAAACCAATCGTGAATTACTTCAGTTCGTGATTGGCTCATTGTGTTTTCACTTGCTCCTGTGGATTGGCTCTGTAATTACTTTGGTTTTGGTTTTACTACACTCAACTGAAAATCGCTCTTAAGAAATAAATATCAACGTGCTAATGTTGGTGTTCTTTTGTTTCCCGGGTTTGTTTAGGTGGTGGAGAAAAATGTTCAGCCCGAAACGACCTTGCTGTATTACATCAGGAACAAACGTATCCAACAAAATCACGTATTTGTTTACTTTACAATTCAAATGTTAAGTGATAGTTATCAAATGAGTGGCCGTGTTACATCGTGTTACATCGTGTTACATCGTGTTATATCTCCCATATTAAACGCGGACACGAATTTTATAACTGACGTCTAAATTGTTACTTCCAAAAGTTAAACAATTTTAAGAAATTGATGAAATTTCTTGTTTATAGCTATGTCGTGTGTCACCGACATGCGCAGTTAGAGTACGCAGCAAAATAGTTGTTTCACATTGCTGGTCCAGTCGTCACATTGGCATAACAGTGATCTCGGGAGCCTTTGCGTTTGAGCTCCACGGGTCATTGCACTTTCGATTGTCAGCGTGGGAGCAACACTGGATTCCTCTGTCTTTATATCACTGATATAAAACTGATGTTTTATTAAAGTACTTATAAGCCCAATTTTTTTAATCAATAACATTGATTCTCCATCAAATGAATAATTGAACTGTAGAATATGCACGCTCGGTCTTGAAAAACTGCGATGCACGAGTGGAACGCGAGTGCATTTAGTGGCTTTTTAAGACTTCGAAAGAGCCGCATTATTTTGTTATAGGACATAGGAGAACCATCTTTTATTTGTTTTATAATATAACATTCGATTTACGCGGAAAGAAATGCTCGAGCGTGCATTATAAGAAAATATTCAAACTTCGTGCACAGTACAAAATCCAGGCATGTGATTGGCTAATGACTGTGTTTTATTGGTGAACAAAGCACTTCCTGACACCAATAATGCACTCGACCCAGATCCTCTCTTACCCTTTCGGAGAATTCTCAAGTTGTTGTGTAAACCCGAGAAAGGGAGACACCTGATACATGTTTCTAACGACATTCCAACCGCGAGAATGGCATATAATTACTAGAAAGGTAACAGCAGGCTCTTGTATGACAGAATATATATTTTGAGACGAACATTTTCATAATCACTCCTTGGAAATGACTGGTTTGCAAGCGTTGCAAGTACAAACACTCATGCAGTGAACAAATATCGGCTTTAGAAAGCTTCTCACACTATAGTGGTCTCTTACGGAAGTGGCTTTTATTTCCGAAACCTTACTCTGTCAATAAGAAGAAAAAATAAATGCTGCGAGAATTCAGTGAATGTGACAAAAATTCAGGAAAAATATTTGCATTGGATTCGGAGTGAGCATGGAGGCTGGATTCAGGATTTCAATTATGCAAACCACTGGAATCAGGTTATTCCTTTTCGAATTAAATAAACTACCAAAGAAAGTAGACTGTCTATGAGTTAAGTCGCCTAAAGACTTGATATTTGAATACATAGCTCCAAGAGAAACGTTTTCAAGTTATGTACAATACTGATTCAATTGAAATCGCAAGATGGCAGTTCACGTTGTATGTTTGTTTTCTTTCCGGCAACTTCACTGACCGAACGCCGAAAGTAAATTGTTCTTTGCAAAGTTATCTATTCAGTTAGAATGATAAAATAAATATATTCCTGTTTTATTCATTGTCGATTGAAATAACATTTCTTTGTGGCGGTATTTACGAAAATTATTTTATTCAGCCGGAATCTCTTTTGAAATGGTTATTGACAACTGATTTCAGTTGAAACGCACTGCTGTGCGCTTAGTTTGAATATTAAATGGTTCGAGACTTTATGTTTATGTTTTATCGTCAAATACAGGCACTTGTGAACTCAAAATGTCCTCATACCGGTATTCGGCCTTCGGCCTCGTTCAGTATTCGTTATTTTTCGTTCATCGTACAGCCTGTATTTGCCGATAAAGAACGCACATCAGTCTCTAACCCAAATCAAGCATGCTGAGCAGCCAATGAAATCGTGCGTTCTCAGTATGCTCCAGTAATAAAATATTATAAACAAATTTCTAATTGCTAAGTTAAACGTCATATGTTAGTGTCTGTGCAATGAATCCTTAACAGCCTGTATACATGTACATAGTACATCTGACAGGAACCAAGTTGGGGTGCAGTGAAGGTGGATGTGGTGCATGTACAGTGATGGTGTCTAAATATGATCACCAGAACAACAAGATTGTGTATCCTTGTTGTTCTTCTCTGACATGTTTCGTAATGACTATAGAAGAATCAACACAGGAACGATGTCTAAAATTATAGCAGTTTAACGTTAAAGCTGGCCGTGGGTGTCCCTTTTTATTTTCCAGACAAATGATTCCTTTTTCATATAAAAGTGTCAGGTTAGATGTTTTTTACTTCAGTGGATTTACTATCAGTGACCTCTGAGGAATGAGAACGAAAAGACGATCGTTGAAATAAATCTAATAAGAAGATGGAAGGATTCCTATGTAAGTTATTAACATTGTGATCGTACCGTTTCATCTACAGGGCAAAACAACATATGTTTGGAGATCTTGCACAAAATGTGTTTCTCAAACATGTCTTCCGTCTAACCGTGATTTTTCCAACTGGCTATTCTATATTGGCCGTTTTTATACTAGAGACGCATAATGCATCTAGACGTATTTGGGCAAAGACAACTTAGTGCGACTAGTATAAAGGCGGGACGAAGTATGAGACGAACTTGATGATAAATCCCGCCATATTTTTAGAGGGAATGGGTTCTACTTATTGGCAATGTTCTTTTGGGCAAAAAAAACGTAGTGCGTCTTCTTAGTTCGTCTAGTATAAAAACGAGCACAAGATGCATTATGCGACGGCACGGACTAAGTTCGATAGTGTGTCGTTTTGGACGTATTACCAAACTTACTTCGTCCTTTCGCATAATGCGTTTTGTGCCCGTTTTTATACTTGACGAACTAAGAAGACGCACTACGTTTTCTTTGCCCAAATACGTGTACTCGCGTTATGCGTCTCTAGTATAAAAACGCCCATTGAGCAAACTTAAGCAACTCGTGCTTCCTGCAACCTGCTGGCTTCCAATATCAGTTATGGAATAAATCACATCTGTTTAACTTAAAGTGCAAGTAAAGCCATAAAACAATCTCAAGCATGTTAAAGCCTGGTTCATTTAACGGAAAATAGATGTATGTTAAAAATGTTTTCTGACAGAAATAACAGTTTAAACAAAATCTAATTTAAACCATAATACTAATATCACCTTCCTTAAATTTGTTAGGTGGATGGTTGTCGCATCACGTGATCGATGACGTCATAATTATTTAAAATCGTTTAAGTGAAATGCGGCTACGACGATAACATATGAATATAAAGTAACCCTGCTAAAACATTACTCCTCCCGCAGTATTTCAGATCACGCTTGGAAAACATGACTATCATGTAAAGATAAGGAGATATTAAGGGTACAAAAAGTCATGTGACCTATTTTGCATATGCTCGCCTTAATTACTCGTTAACGAAACATTGTAGTCATCTTTTCTAAATTGATTTAGGTAAAAGGCTTCAACCTTAACTAAACACATCCACTCATCATCCTAACTGTTTTAAACTCGGAGCCGCGTTTTTGATTGTCTGATTTCTTGTTCTAAGTCACGTGACAGACCACGTGACACGGTTTACTACATACAAACCACTTAAGATAGTCAAGAATGGCGATACCTATTATCTTGAAAAACTTGGCGTACTTACCATACTCGGCTGTGCTGAAATAAGGAAAACAGTTTTGACCCCTGAACCTGGCCTTAACATGTTTGAGAACATGAATTATTTTGCCCCAAATTCTACGTCTGATATACTTCAGTTGTCTAACTTGGTGTTCTTTGAGAGCCAGGAGCAGAAATTAAACTAGAATAAACGCTACCCGAATTGCGAGATTAATTCATCTCGTGCATGATGTCACAAAGAAAACCT
Organism: Actinernus sp. WN-2022; assembly: GCA_030867875.1. Lineage (NCBI taxonomy): Eukaryota > Metazoa > Cnidaria > Anthozoa > Actiniaria > Actinernidae > Actinernus > Actinernus sp. WN-2022. The sequence goes on from JAOWCC010001589.1 coordinate 54,819,576, forward strand.
ATGGGATTTCTATTGTAGTAGTTTTCTCTAGGGAGGGAGTTGATCTGATTCATCTTATGACGTCCAGGATCCATGAAAACTATCCAAAATTAGGGATTAAATGCCAGAAATGTTACAAAATTTGCAAGATTAATACCTTTTTGTGAGAAACAAACACAATAGTACAATATATATATTTTTTCACATGATACTTGCACTTTAACTTCATAAGGCACTTTACATTTATACCGGCTGGACCTAACCTCGTACAATAGGAAAAGGCCAATAGGAATCCCATGGCAGTGGAGGTGATGGCGGCCATGCATATTGTACGAATTGTATGATAAAAACTGGCTAGTTCCCTGAGTAAGACCAGAATATCCCAAACCATGGCCAGTTCTCAAAACTGAAGCAGACCCGTTAGCCCCTTTAAATGGAAAAGTGCCCTTAGTCGTCAATGTAATCTTAACTATTACCAGACATTTCTCTGTTAATGGTTGTTTGGCTCCCCTATGCTCAGTTGATGGAATGGCTGTCACAACTGTAGAGGGAATTGGTAGCACCAAGACAAGACTTCACCCAGCTCAGGTATTTCTCACACAATTATCCCCACCCTTTAGAGAAGATATTTGAGATAATCGCTCCTCGAATAATAACAGCCTCCCTTCCACTATTAGTCAAGCCGAAGTATGAAAAGTCATCTTACTTTGAAGCTGAAATAGTCATTGACTCTGACAAATGGACACTGAATTATAGAACATTTTATTGCCATCAACCGTTTAGGTTTTTGGAATGTGTTTAGATCGGGTCGAGTTTCAATAAAATTCGATGAAATGGAAATTGGCGAACATAAAATTTTGCGCTAAAATTTAATTCATCTAATCACGTACTCAACAAAATGTATCGATTCTGATTGGGTGAGAGCAGTGCAATTTATCCCAAATTGCACTGCATGTTTGGTTGAAATTGCACTCCAAATCAGGAATTTGACAATCTATGAATCGAAAATAAAAGCTCCAGAATGAAATCGTAATTGTTTCTGCCGCCTTTGGATTCAGTTACACATGCAGTTACAGTACAAGTAAGGATACGGTAAGGCTACGACATGCCGTATTTTCGTCTCACTCATATGATAGCCGCCTTATTTCGGGTGCAGTGCCCTCTACATCCTGTGCATACATGCCTCGCAGATGGATTGCAATCCACTGTACCGAAAAAGATGGTGCCTTGTACTTTTACCCACAATCCTTTGCGCGTGAAAATATTTAAATCCGTTTTAAAATCGCGGTAGAGAGGTTTTAAAACATTAAAAACAAGCCAGTACAAGTGCTGTTGCCAATACACTGTCATTGAAAAGAATAGAGGATTTCTACGTGTTATTTTGACTGTGTTAGGTTCGCTAGGGATTGTGGTCAAATGTACAGCCGCCATCTTTTTCGGTATCGTGGATTGCTAACTTCTCGCTTTTGTTCTTACTCTTTGTTTTTTGGTTCTTCTTATGCTATATCGGGATCATGGATAATTTTGGGCGTTCCCATGATATGTGTTGTGTTGTGATTGTCTTTCATTTCATGGCCAGGGCTGTAGTTTACCACCATTGCATTTCCATCGCAAATGTTTTGGTGGTTTCAAATATTTATGTGAAATTTATTTATGTGAAATTTATTTATGTGAAATTTATTTAATGGGGAGTTGGCTTCGAAAACCTAGGTTACTCCAGCTCCCTTGCACTCTCTTTCATTGTCTTTCCTTTGTAATGTATGTATATAAAATGGTAATTTATAAGATAAGTTTTCTTTTAGTTTTGTAAAATTCGAAATAGTGGTGCAAATAAAGAGTATTATTATTTCAAATAGGTATTTATCCCATGCCATGAAAAATACGGCCTATCAAAAGGCTGGAAAGCCGTTGTGTTTTCGGCGGTATCTTACGGGTTGTGTGCAGCGGTTTTCCCCCGTAATAATGCGCAGTGCGCGTCAGTAAAACACTGCTTATATATAATAAACAGCAAATTTAATAAACATTTATTAGTTTCTAATCAGTCCTCAGAGGTTCAAATGACAAAGCTGTGGCAACCATGTTGGTTGATCTAACAAGAGAAGCTAACGAGCAAGCTTTTGTTTACGTCAACCAAGATGGCGGCCATGTTGGTTGATCTAACAAGAGAAGCTAACTTACGTCAACCAAGATGGCAGCCATGTTGGTTGATCTAACACTTAGAGAAGCTATAACAAGCAATCTTTTGTTTACATCAACCAAGATGGCGGCCATGTTGGTTGATCTAACAAGAGAAGCTAACTTACGTCAACCAAGATGGCAGCCATGTTGGTTGATCTAACACTTAGAGAAGCTATAACAAGCAATCTTTTGTTTACATCAACCAAGATGGCGGCTATGTTGGTTGATCTAACTTACATCAACCAAGATGGCGGCCAACAAGAGAAGCTAACTTACGTCAACCAAGGTGGCGGCCATGTTGGTTGTTCCAACAAGAGAAGCTAACTAGCAATATTTTGTTTACGTCAACCACGATGACGACAATGACGTGAAATGACAACAAACAATACCCACATGAAAACACATAAATTTGAACTTTGCTTCAACTTGATTCTGGATACAGTAGTGATAAGAGTAACAATGCTTGCTCTCCTTGTTCTAACATGTGCCAGTATTGATTGTTTATGGATGTGCGCTGATGAATATGTATTTGTTAAATACAGGAAAGGCTAGCAAAAGCTCATGGATCTCAGTGTGGGTTTTGTACCCCTGGTATTGTCATGTCCATGTACACGCTTCTGAGGAACAACCCCTTGCCTTCACAGAAGGAATTGGAAAGTGCCTTTGAAGGTACATATACCACTACTTCAACAACTTAGTAAGATGTATTAGAGGTTTTCCACAGTAAAGTCTATATGCTTGTTGTGTTTGCCGTTTTCGGCGAGTGATGATGCAACATTTTGTCTCAGTCTCAAAATCTATGATTCTGCCACACAAGAGCAGATTTCAAACCTACATTTTTGACAATTGTTCACCATTCTAAGCAATATGAGTTGGAAATTAGGCTTTCAAAATCGTCCAAAGGGCTCTCTTCCCAGCTATAGGAAGGGTTTTCTTTATTGAATCAAAACCGTGCAGTAAAAAAGCAAACTGTACGTACTATCTAAGTGACGTCTGTAACGTCATTGTTTTCAAATATGGTCATGTCACGTGATTGACATTAGCCATTAATATTAGCCCGTTTGAATGTTTATGATATAAGGCTTTAAAATGTTCTTCTATCTCAATGGCTAAGAGCGAGTGCATAAAGTCGATAACTTTAATTTTAATTCCAGCTCAAATTAACGATAACATGGTGATTGTTTGGAAACATTCAATGTGGCGGAGCATTTTCTCTCGACGAGTTTTACGATGTTAAAATTATAAGCCAATTTCAAGATCATGCGCAGTGCTCATGCATTTTGTTTCAACTGGCGGGCCACCTATTGTTTAACTTAAGCGCATAAGACTCCATCTCCAGAAGCACATCTCCAGAAGCACTTAATTGCAAATTTAATCCATGCAGTGGTGTCATTGAGGTATACAGTAGTGTCATTGAGTATAGAGTGGTGTCATTGAGGTATACAGTAGTGTCATTGAGTATACAGTGGTGTCATTGAGGTATACAGTAGTGTCATTGAGTATACAGTGGTGTCATTGAGGTATACAGTAGTGTCATTGAGTATAGAGTAGTGTCATTGAGTATAGACTGGTGTTATTGAGGTATACAGTAGTGTCATTGAGTATACAGTGTTGTCATTGAGGTATACAGTAGTGTCATTGAGTATACAGTGGTGTCATTGAGGTATACAGCAGCGTCATTGAGTATAGAGTAGTGTCATTGAGGTATACTGTAGTGTCATTGAGTATACAGTGGTGTCATTGAGGTATACAGTAGTGTCATTGAGTATACAGTGGTGTAATTGAGGTATACAGTAGTGTCATTGAGTATAGAGTGGTGTCATTGAGGTATACAGTAGTGTCATTGAGTATAGAGTGGTGTCATTGAGGTATACAGTAGTGTCATTGAGTATAGCGTGGTGTCATTGAGGTATACAATAGTGTCATTGAGAATACAGTGGTGTAACTGAGGATCGGAATCAGAAAGAGCTTCTGGTTACAGTGAAAAGTTAACTATAGCTTTCCATGTAAGGTTTTCTTAGCCATACCCTCGATTGCTAATTTAACTATACGCAATGTATCCTGCTATTTTGAAACCAAATAAGAACAGTTTAGTCTTAGGTAGAATGATAACAACAACAGCAATAATAATAATAACGGCAATGGCATACGAAATATAACAGCATGATTAATTAGTTTCTGTGTTAATTTTTAAAGGGTAAAAGAGCAATACTACAACAACATATTATCTTTACTGTTTCATTCAGGAAATCTGTGCCGATGTGCTGGATACAGGGCCATTCTTGATGGATACAAAACGTTTACTAAGGTATTAAAAGTACTATGGGCAACTAGTTCCTGTAAAAACTAGTGTTGGTCTGCGTTGGCGGGGAATCGAAGGTCTAGCGCTCGTTTTTGTCAAACCAGTGTAAAAGTGGTACGCAAAATAATGAAAATATAATGTTTAATAAAAGTCTTGTTTATTGCTCAGGAGTTTTGCTGTGGAGGAAATGGAACCCAAAGTGGCTGTTGTATGCAGCGATCCAATGGAGATGCCGCTGACCAAAATGATTCATCCAATGATGTGAGTTGCGCCAAAAGTGTCCACAAAACTCATGATGTTAATTCGTAGTTTACTGGTTCTGGGATGTCTTGCGCGTAGATATATTAGTCGTAGCACCTTCTCTAAAATATAGAAAAAAAGGACATGACAACCAAATTGACCAAACTAAAAAAGGCAAAGGTATTCATTTATATAGCGCAAATGCAATATATTTAAATGCGCTTCACCAGGGAGGACTTGAGATAGGGACTGCTATTGTGGCATAAAGTGCTGCCGTGCAATTTACAATCATGAGTGATTGTTAGAACCTCAGAATACCAGGCTGTTGTGTCGGGAGACAATCCCTACTCTTTCACAAAATAGCACAACAGGTTCTTTCACATCCCACTCATATTGATTGGAGGTGGAATGAGACAAGGCCAACAGCTCATACGTCCCTGCTCAAGGATGCGGCCGCAGGGTTTCGATCCTGCGACCTCCCGCACTCTAGACCATGCTCTATCAACTGAACTAACCAGTGAACCCGCGACCTCCCGAACTCTAGACCGTACTCTACCAACTGAGCTAACCAGTGAACCCGCGACCTGCCGCACTCTAGATCGTGCCTTACCAACTGAGCTAACCAGTGAACCCCAGACCTTCCGCACTCTAGATGGTGCTCTACCAACTGAGCTAACAAATGAGGCGGTAAACTAAGATGTTGATATACTGCTATAATGGTACAGAAGAACTGCGGATAGAAGCTGCTAACTACGATACAGTGTGTAGATTAACTACACATTCAGAGTTCATTGTGCTCCCCTAGTGAAGTAAGTAATTTACATAATATGTGTCTTTTAAAATGGTACCCTAGCCGCAGCGCTTATGCACGGATATCACTTCTCTTCTATGAAGCAACGCCAGAGGTAAGACTGCTAGTAGACAAACGTGATACAACATAGGTATTAGTTGGCTCATGTTTTGTTCTATCTTTATCACAGGCTTGCAACGAGCTTTTTAATGTAAAAGAGTTCTTGCCGTTTGACCCGACACAGGAGCCAATATTTCCACCAGAACTAATGGTAAGCAGTCTCTGGAAACTATATTTATAGCTTCAAAAGTAGGTTCATAGGTTCTAGATCCTAAAACAACTTCTTACCGTAAATGTTTATTATATATTTGAAAGGATTCGCTATGAGTAAAAGTAAGTGGAACGAAAACTAGTCTGATCATCCGGGTTGCAACAAACAACAATTCATCTTCATCCTTCAGCTTCCACAGGCAGCCCAACCACGGAGCCTGCACATCAAAGGCGATCTAGTGACCTGGATCAGACCATCAACTCTCCAGGAACTCCTCGAACTCAAGGATAAGTACCCACAAGCGAAGCTGGTCATTGGAAATGCAAACATAGGTCGAGTATTCATAGCAACATTAGCGAAAAGGTTCTCTTCTTTTACCCGCTATTCCACTTCATTTTTCATTGTCAGAAATCTATTCCGTGGGCAGGGCGTAAAATTATGCAATACTGCCTGTCACGCCAGTAAAACTGTCGACAGCTTGGTTCATGCTGACATCAGGCGCTCTTCTGTTACATTGTTATTCACTGTTAAACTTCGGTTTGGTATTCTGGGTATTCCTTCATTTAAAAGCTCAATGAGGGTTTCTGCCGTCAAATTGATCTTCTTCAGCTTTCCCCATATTAACAGACATGTATAAGGGCTCTCAGTACAGCAGAAACACTCTCCAGCTAGGGTTCTGTTGTAAAAAAAATCATTCACTACGAATTTAGGCAAATAATCCAGAAGTGTTATCATTATGGAATAAACCAGTTAGAAATCTCTTCGTAGATTATCGTTTTAGCGAGAACCAAGACTTCTTAGAAGTAAACAATCATGTAAATTTTGTACATAATTTTTTCATTGAATTCGCGCACATTTTTTTACTCCAATAAAAATAGTTCTTATATTGAAAATCAACACCGCAAAGAGTAGCCTCCTTTGCAGACGTTTTTAGTTTCGGTCCCATTCTCCCTACACACTAGTGTGATGTTCATCTTACATAGTCTGTCAAGGGTTGCCTTTGATAAAAGAAAAAGAAAAATGTATTATTACACAATTAAAAACACTATTAACCCAGATTTGCCCCTTGTTGCTCAGCATAGAATTCCTTTAATGAGCTATTGTTCATTTAATTTGTTTGCCAACATGCATATAATGAAAACATCTGACCTGCAAAGTATTCAATTATTGCATCTAAACTATATCAAAAGTCTTTCAAACTTACCTCGGTGGATGCTGTTTTGAATAGGATAGCAAGAAAAGCTGCTGTAGCATTCATATGTCGGCTTCTCTGTTTGAGCAAGATTGATCCAGCAACAGCAATACTGGGGAGCCATGTTGAGTCTTTTGTGCCATTTGATAGCGCAACAGTCATTAAGAAGGCGTTAAAGATTGGCGCCCTCTCCTTCCATTCTTGGCACATGGACTGCATACTATATTCTTGTAAGTCTTCTTTACTAGCTTTCCGTAGTATCGAGGGATTTTTTCTTGAGCACAAACCATTCACTTCTTTTAGGACTTTGCACAGGACTTGTTTCACGATAATGTTTATTACTGGCTCGCATTTTATCACAGCACTTGCTATTCTCTCTGGTGGACCATGAACTAACGCTTTTCCCAGAGGCTCATAGCAAGGTTCAAGGGTTTTACTGGCCGACTTTGATGGATATTGAACTGTTTCCTTAACTTTTGTTTCAGTAAGAGCGGTAGTCTTGGCTGGCTTTGCTAGCGGTGTTGAGGTCAACAAGCCAGGAAGAAGGAGAGATAGCTGCGGTTCAGTATCAGGAGTAGCGATAGAGGGAGCTTTTAAATGACCAAAAGCATTGTAAACCAAATGGTTGGGCTTCTGGAACGCCCTAGTAGGAGTATAAGAAGTACAAGTGGTAGGTGCTTGCAATTGAGAGCCAAAGTTTAGAGATTTTGACGCCCCAGGTCGATTAGTTGTCGTCGCTGAAACGCTGTCTGAATCTTTTCGTAGCCTCTTCACTCTTGCTGGCTCCACGCTACAATCAAAGCTGCCTCTGAGTTCTTCTTTCAAGTCCACGATATTTTTCTCCAACTTCTCTAGTTTTAGAAGACGTTTATAGCATGGGTTTGTACACACAAACAAGTCGTTATCGGAGAAGATATTGACGTCGACGGATAGCGCGGAATTGATCAACTTTGGAAGATCGTGAGCTGTTTTTCCAAATATTTTTATCTTCTCTTTGACAGGAGGAGTGCTACTACATAGATAACATCGAAGATCACCATTGACAAGCTTTTTCGGCGTATTAACCTCCATAATAAATAGATAAACACGCCATTTTAAACGTGGAATTAACTTGTGAAAATTTTCGCGGGTGATTTTCTGACACTTTTATAAGCTGATTGGCTAATCTTCTAACAATGGCTTAAATCTGATTGGATACTCAAACACAATGAGAATGGAATGTCCGGCTCGGTTCAGCAGACATTAGTGTGTAGGGAGAATGGGACCGAAACTAAAAACGTCTGCAAAGGAGGCTACGCAAAGAGCGGCAATGGTAAAGTAAGAAAGAAATCAGCAGATTGGTGATTAAAAATGGTGCATGGTTCCCTTACTTTCACCTTAACGTTGTTGTTTTTATTTTGTTTCCCACAGCACTCGAAACAAAGTTCAAGAACCAGAACTATCCTGTTCTCATCGCCCCTACACACGTCCCTGAACTGAACGCAGTACAAGAAACAGACAGCGGGATTACATTTGGATCCTCCGTTACCTTGGCAACCATTGAAGAAGTTCTCACAGAAGCTCAAGGGCGCCTTCCAGGTTTGTATTTGTTGAAGCAGAATTAGAATGTTTATCATGGGATCTGGTCGATCTGGTGATTTTGTTGTCTTGTTTCTGTTTATTTCTTATTATTGTTGTTGTTGTTGTAATTATACCAATGGGCCAAATATCAGAATTTTTATTTGATTCCTGGATGTTCTGTTTGTTAGCCTTGTCTCGAGATTTAAGAAATTAAATGTAATTGAAAGAGGGAGCTTCGTGCAAATTATGTCGATCTAGTCTAGTGTCATATCTCAGCATTCCATAGCTTATCTTTTTCATTGTGCTGATATACATGTGTTGTTGTTGTTGTTGTTTTCTGTAGAGTACAAGACCAGAACGTACGCAGCCATACTGGAGATACTGCGCTGGTTTGCAGGACAACAGATACGAAACGTTGTCGTAAGTTTTCCATCTGTTCTGTTTCACCCCATATATAGCCGTATAGTAGCCAAGCTATACACAATCGGAGAACAGGTTTCGTATTCAAACTCTAACCGTATTATAATATTGTCCTGATGTGCAAATGAAGCCATTGCAATGTCGTGCCATGCCGCGCATCGCAATTTTATTCAAAATCCACTGTGTTAACGGCATTACGTGTTCGCTATCCACAGGGCGTTGGCAGTAACATAATTACAGCCAGTCCTTTCTCAGATCTGAACCCGATATTCATGGCAGCCGGTTGCACTCTCACTGTGATATCAGTTGGAGGTGAGCTAAACCACAGTTGCTTAATTTGTATCAATTTCAGTTGAACGATCAACCGGTGGCCGAACTTTAATCGACTTACGTGCATATTATAGCAGGTCGATGTAGGTGGAATATACCAAGTGAACTTCATTCTCAAAGCAACTGAAATGACTTCACTCATACAGCAGCCTGCGAGTGCGTTTGGCCAGTGTCGCCAGTGTGTTATTCATCCATTAGACTATTAGGAGTCGTTATGTTTTGGTTTTAAATCTCGGATAATTCGTTTTTCAGGGAAGAGAAGAGAGATAACATTTGATGAGCACTTCTTCCATGGCTACGGAAAGACCTCACTGGAGCCCAACGAGGTGTTAGTGTCAATCCACGTGCCTTTTACAAGAGAGGTACAATTGTAGTTTTAGCTCTTAGTCTACTGAAAGCAGTATCGCATATACTAGGAGACCCCGATTTTATTGTTCCCCTTGTAGATCAGCTTCATTTGCCATTTACCAGCACTGACACGTCTATTTGTTTTGTTGTTATGAGGTTGAGGTCTTATGCGGGTATCAGCGGCCATCCCGAGGGGGTGGCCCCCGGGCAACCCACGGGCAACCCAGGGGCTTAGCAGGGGATTTGTAGCAAAAACATGCCCCACACGCGGGGCATTAGAGCGCTTTTGCGTTTTCGTCAAAATACCCCGGGAACATACCCACGGGGTTTGCACGTAATCTGCTGTCTCAACGTTCAGCGGTTTTCGCCACAGGACTCGCTCGATCGATCGACGTTCTTCGATTCCTTTGTCCTTGAGGTAAGTCATATCATTATCATTCAAATTAAGAGATTAAATTAAGCCATCCACTGTCGGAAGACAGAACAAAGAAATAAAGGATAATATTTGTATAAAACTATTAAGATTTTTGACACTTCTAAAACGTTTAGCTTCTAATGCTTATAATATGTTGCCCAGGTTGCCCCAGGGGTGGGGTTTTTTGTCCCAATTTTCTGCCCCACCCGAGGGGTTTTAGCATGTATTTGTCATGGCTGCTGTGACAAAGGCCCCTGGCTGCCCGGGGGCCGCCCCCTCGGGATGGCCGCTGATACCCGCATTATACATGTACAATAATTAGCTTTGACGGAAGATCACGCCATTCCGACCTCTGTCACCTGGTCACTATCAGGGCACGCGGCAAAAAGTTATTCTCCGCTGGCCGATAGAACGAAAGCTCTGGTTTCAAATACAAATTTCCGAGGGCTTAAACTTTTTTAGTAAATATTTTTTTAACTTAGTAAAATCATAGTGAATTACAAATAATAATAAAACTTCAACCTTAAACTTAAAGTCTTATGCTTAGCTTTTTTTAAAGTAGTATTTTGTGCGAAGCATTGCACATTCGTACCTAAAATTAGAAACAGTGTTGATTGCCCCACATTTTTTTTAGTTTCGGCGGGAAACTGGGGAGACGCGCGCGCTGGGCTCATCAAAAGCGCATGCGCGTGCCGTTTTGCCGCTGTATGCTGTCAGGGTTTTGTTTCCATCCACAGTGGTTCTTCAGCGTTCCTATTTGAAGATAGGATACATGACTGGGACCAGAGGTTCTCCTCTGCTCTCAGGGTAGACTGGTAGACTAGCCATTTTACGTTAGTCATCCACGCCACGAGTGACACACAGTCCTAAATATTGAGAGACAGGTTTTTATACCCTGAAACTCACAGCTGGATTGTGAAATAAAACGTTGTGCTAAAATGACATTATTAATGTGGTATAGACTCTGTTCAATGCATTCTTATTTCCAAATACAATACAGATAAATGTTGTCTTGCATCTCATTGACACGACCTACATAAATATTCACGAACGTGCAAATTCACTTGTTTAAGTGATATATTTTAAACCTGCTTTTCCTTTTATTCCAGTACGAATACATGTTTGCCTACAAACAAGCTCGCAGACGTGATCACGATATCGCAATAGTTAACGCTTGCATGAGAGTGAGGCTAGATGCCAGTGATAAATGGCGGGTTACGGAATGTAGCCTTAGTTACGGAGGAATGGCGCCAACCACCGTTATGGCACTTAAGACGTCCAAGGCACTTGTGGGGAGGTAACGAACCAGTCAACAACATTAACATTCATTAAAATTCTTCCGAACCCCAGTTAAAGGGAACCTCGGCGGAAGTACAATGTTTGTGCCCAATTGTTCCTTATGGATTCCTAAATCCATTGCTGTGTCTGTCACCTATAGATTGTATAATATATGTTATTTCTGGACCGATTTTCTCTTCCATAAAACTCCCACGCATCGCCAATCTTACATCTTACGACGTCATTCGGTGCGTTAAAAATTAGGCATTGAACGGTTGTCTGAAACCTGTGAACAAAGTCTCCAGTTATTAGGTCTAGCACTGACGACCTTTACTTGATCTCGAGAAGAGTATGCTTCTCTAACTCGTACTTTCTGTCCAACGAAACCTCTTTTCTCGTTAGATCGTGGGATGAAAGCATAGTTGATTTAGCATGCCCTCTACTAGAGCAAGATCTTCCTTTATCAGCCGATGCGCCTGGAGGACAAGTGTGTTACCGACGATCTCTCGCCACAAGCTTCTTCTTCAAGTTCTATCTCATGGTCACTGAGAAACTGAGCCATCTAGAGGTTAGTAACTTTTCCACGAATTACGTATTTGACTGTTAAGATGACAGGTGATTTGATTGAAATATTGGCTTTTTAACAATGCGATTTGAGGAGGGCTCTGATACGTTTTCAGGAGCCCCCAGCAGCCATTCCCAGGACAAGTCGTAGTGCAACCACGTTCTACGAGAAATCCCCAACAAAGAGTATCCAGACATTCCAGGTAGGGTGCCTAAGATAGAAGCTTTCGAAACACGACTAAATGTACGGTTAATGTAACCTGTTGGTAACGGATCGATAAATAAAGTACCTGCCCTCACACGGTGGGCACAAATGACCCTCGAATCGCTCACGTTGCTATATTTTCAAAATCAGTAAATTATGTATTCCTGAATTCCCATCATCTTGACAACAAAGTATCGAAAACCCGAGTTCGATTAGTTAAGAGGGAGACAAGTTATTAAATGTTAAATTTGGTAATATTTCCCGCCAAAATTTGGCGGGAAATATTCAACGTAAAACATTTACAAAATATATTCTTCATTAATCTTTTAGAGTTTAGTATAGTTGTTCATGAAAATCTAGCTACTTAAAGAATACATCTGTACCCACAATCGTATGTTTTTAGAATTTTCAATTTTTGAGAGGAATTGCTTTAAAATTCACCGTGAACAAGAGTATACGTCATTATAACGTCATACATTTTTGAAAACGTTTCTTAGCAAATAAATATGTGAGTATTTTTCCGGTTTTAACGAAGAAATGTACTTATTATACACTGAATAAGCTCAATATGGTCTTTTTATATTTCTTCAATGTAGAAAGCATAATTTAAAGACCCTGTGTCCGAGCCCATGGTGCTTTGCGCGCGCAAATCATTTCCGTAGGGTACGGAAATCAGAAAGATCGTTGTTGTTGTTATGTGACTCTCGAATCTTTCGAAATCCATCCCTAGTTAGGGCAATCGTGTAATTATTCATAGGTATATATGCTTAACTGACTTTTTTTTATCTTAACTTTTGAATATATTCTTTTTAAAATGAAACTATAGTTCGAATATTTCTTCGAATCCCGGACTAGACTGGCGAGTAGAGGAATTCCGGAGAAAGGACCGAGACAGCGAGGCGAAAGGACTCGACAAATGATCCTTCAGCAGTCCACATTTTACTTTCTCTAGATCTACAAGAGAATACTTGTGGTTCAAAAGGACTACTACGTGAGTTTCCCGGCGATTTTCTGCACTAATGGACCGGCGGGCTTCGTTGGAAAAGCACAAAGCATGCAACCACTTCTGGCATCAAGATCATTCGTAAATATAATTTCGCATGGCTAAGCTCCACTGAGGTGTTACGACGTATCTGTATATGTTTTGCATTTTTATTAGCAGAGAAAGCAATGTCCTTAACCTTTTTTTTCATCCTCCAGTAGGTCCAGAAAGTCTTGCTACCAAAACTACGATCGCGGGTCAAAGTCCAATCTGCCGAGTTCAGCTGTTACTTCGCTGTGAGTTTGACTCGAGTACGAGTCGACATTTCATTTTACACTCAAAATATATCATTCGCAAGGAAAGTAGAGATCTTCAAATATAGCTAAGCAATACTGGAAACATGAAAACAAGGTCGCAAGAGTATGTGTTTGCTTTGTAGAGTTGTGAAACGTTGCACTCGTAAACCTAATTAGAATCTAAAGACAGAACAACTGGCTTCCTGCTGAGTACTGTTAAAATCATATTCGAAGCATCCGGAGAAAATTCGATTGGGTTTCTAATCCGGTAGAAATTATGAAATTCGTTATCCAAAGTATATGGGTACTTCTTTTATGAAACTTATAAACAATCGAAAGCATTTTAGTTCGCCTAAAAGCTGGCCTTTAATTTATGCGGCCGTTGATAAACAAACTAATCATAACATTGGCGCAAAGCACCATGGGCTCGGACACAGGGTCTTTAAGTAATACCCACGACGTCAGAGAATGTGACGTTACAGGAAACTTAAGTTCTTAATAACTCTGCAAATATTTATCGTGGAGACTTCAAAATTGCGGCATTCAAAAATATATATTTATGTTGTTGTGATAACATGCTTTGTTGCAAACGTATACGAAACGAAGAATTTAGTCGTTCATCGTGACGTCACAACAACGTCAATACATAAATCCGATCGAACTTGAAGACGTAATTTCACATCAATATTAACCTACCAAAATTTCGTTAAATTTGAGGTCGAATTTTGTTTTGCTAGTTTATACATTTTTGGCACGCTCAACCTGAGCTTTTTCAGGGTCATTTATGCCCACCGTGCTTACTCGTCTGTGACTTTTTTCGGGTAGGGAGTAGATGGCAGGAGTATATGTTAAGATGACAGCAGCCGACGCTAATGTCGCGGGAATCAATATGTTAAGATGGCACGGAGTCAATTTGTTAAGATGGCAAGAACCGATGTTAGATGGCAGGAGCCAATGTTAAGATGACAGGAGTCAATGTTAAGCTGGCAGGAGCCAATGTTAAGATGACAGGAGTCAATGTTAAGATGGCAGGAGTCAATGTTAAGATGGCAGGAGTCAACGTTAAGATGACAGGAGCCAAAGTATATGGCAGAAGTAAATGACTTGTTAAGATTGCATGGAAGAACTAAATGTTGAGATGACAGGAGCCGCGAAGTTAAGATGGCATGAGTAAATGTTAATATGGCAGGAGCCAATGTTAAGATGGCAGGAACCAATGTTAAGACGACAGGAGACGAAGTTAAGATGGCAGGAATAAAATTTAAGATGGTAGGAACCAATGTTAAGATGGCAGGAGTAAATGTTAATATGGCAGGAGCCACAGGAACCGATGTTACGATGACAGGAGCCGAAGTTAAGATGGCAGGAGTAAATGTTAAGACGGCAGGAGTAAATGTTAAGATGGCAGGAGCCGATGTTAAGATGGCAGGAGCCGAAGTTAAGATAGCAGGAGTAAAATAAATGTTAAGATGGCAGGAGCCGACGTTAAGATGGCAGGAGTAAATGTTAAGACGGCAGGAGTAAATGTTAAGATGACAGGAGCCGATGTTAAGATGGCAAGAGCCGAAGTTAAGATGACAGGAGTAAATGTTAAGATGGCAGGAGTGGTGTCACGTGACACTCATGTCTTTCCCTCTCCTGGTTACTTGCTTGATACTTGTCCTTTTGGAAGGCACTGTAGTTTTATTTATTATCCTGTAAATCTAATATTTCAGCCAATCAGAGCTCAGCTTTACTATGAAATACAGAGCGGTATTTCATGGCTAGATCAGGCCAATCGAAATGCAGGAAATTTCTCGCCCTTTCTTTATCAGCCAATAAGAATTCAAGATTTTTGAATATATAATTAGTCTGCAGACATGTTCGCCACTCGAAACTTTCGTTTTCCGAGAAAATTCGCATTCTCTATCATCCGGTAAGTTACTTTGTTTTCGTTGTAAATCTTCTCAGAAAATTGTTATTTATAGGATAATATGGTTATTTCATGGCCTCCTAATGGAACACCGGCGAAAATTTCACTCGAAATTCCTATTATTTTGGTATACAACTCGCCTAAATTAAAGGCTCGTTGTGTATCGAATAATACAAATTTCTCGTTAAGTATTCTCCCGTATTCCATACGGAAAACCATGAAATATCACAAGTATTACACCTAACGTAGCACTTTTTTTATAAAGAGAGGAACCCATTTCAAAAGTGAAAACTGATACTTGTCCAACTGCTATTCCATCTTTGCATTGTTTAGGAAGTTCCCGCAGGACAGCTCGAACAGGATGTAGTGGGTCGACCAATAACACACCTGTCTGCCTGCAAGCAAGTCACGGGAGAAGCTGTCTACTGTGACGATATGCCACAGTACAAAGGTCAGTAGCACTCCGTGACTGTTCTTTCCCTAACAGAGTTGTCAGTTGGATCTGGGAACTGGTGTTCGTAGAATTGCTAATATTCTTGCATTGCCCCTCAAAAAATGCGATAAATTGAGGTGAAACCTTATTTCTCATCTATATTCGGGTAAAGAAAACATCAAACAGGTACGACTTGCTAACAGAAATACGAAGCGCGACAACGCACGGAGATCATACAGCTCTAATTTATCACGGAGCGTGATAGAAAAGAAAATCCCAATCATCTCACACAATTATAAATAACTATCTAAAATGCCTAAGAACGCAGAGGAGAGAGAAGGAATAATAGAAGAGCATGTGGTGTTATCTGTTGAGAATCTTACTTCCATGCGAACATTTATAGGTTCAGAATTTAAACCTTGTCCCTGATGGCATAATCTACTCATTACCAGGCACAACCGTGACTGTTGGATGTAACAGTAATCTTCATTGGTAATCTTCATCTTCGTGGCCCAACAAATCGTGTTTTCTTGATTTAAAACTCAGCGCATGGAAGTGAGATTCTGACAACGGATAACACCAGAAGCTCTTCCTTTTCTTCTCTCCGTAGACGAGCTCTACTTGTGTCTTGTCCTGAGTCAACGTGCACACGCCAAGATATTGTGAGTATTCTCATATGGAGAACATACGTTGTTGCTTGCAAGATGTTGTGGCTTTCACTGCATCAATAGCAGATAGTACATGATGTGACAACAACACCTCTTAAACAAGCACGACTAATTTAGATACACAGTTTGAAAAGCGCGTCATTACATTGAAGTGAGGCGTTTGGGTCAATACCGCTGAAACTGCTATTCGTAGACGCAACTGTAATATCAGCTATTGAAATGTGAAGACAAATAATAGTTCTGGTGGCCCAAGTAACATTTTTAAACCTTGACTCGAATCTTTTACCGAAAACCTCCGAAAGAAAATAAACTAACAATTAACCTCTTCACTAATGCTTGTCAACCATGATCTTTTGCGAAAGTCTACTGCTTTTCATCGGAAACTTTAAACAGAAACTAAAATTTGTCGTTTCAGTCGTTATTAAACGGAAGCAAACAAAATACATTCAGAGACATCAATACTAGATTTCACCAAAAATAGTTGGTCACCGTACTAAACGAAGATTGCAGCAAGGAGCCATGATTACACGGCATGCATTGAATACAATTTTACCGAACGTCTTCATAACTGGCTAATACGAGTTCGACTGAAATAATGTTTCCCGCCAGATCTATTGATACAAGCGAGGCTACCAAGCTTCCCGGTGTGTGTGCGTTCATTGGTGCTGGTGACGTGCCGGGTAGGAATGAGTTTGGGCCTATTATTCCTGACGAATTGGTGTTCTACACTGAAGAGGTAGTAGTAGTAATGACATTAGTACTATTTACAATATGAGCGACCAATTCGGATGCGAACATTGTGTACTTATAATATAAAATATAAAATTTAAAACATTTTGAAGAAAAGCGTAAAAAAAGCTTCGGAGCAGCTTCGGAGCAATAGTTTGTGCCACGGACATGCGCAGTGTGCACAAAAACATGTCCCACATTGGAGAGACGGTCTGTATGCATTAAGAGCAGTTGCCGGGATAGGGAAGTCAGTGGTAGGTTGTCAGCGAGGCTTCATACTAGTACTAGCATGTTAGTATCCTGTATCATTCGACACAGAATTCTAGTTAGCTTAAGCTTAGTTACTATTCTGTATCATAATTGGGCCGCGTCAGACAAAAAGGGCCCGGACGACATTCAAGTTAAATAATTCCTACAACGGTGTTCCTAATAACAGGTTGAAGATTGTATTGTATTCTTGATGAGAAGCGCTACATTTCATTCCTAACAATAAATGTCAGTTTCAAGAAATTGACAACAAAACTAAAAATCAGGAGTGAAATTTACGTGATTTTGATGCAAGGGCCCGATTACAAATATGACCACAAAAATTAGGAATTCTGTCAGAGGGGATGATTTTGATGTATGACATTCATTTATACCTGCTGGCATTAAAAGAGTAAACAATAAATAAGATGAACAAGATGATAACTTTTTGGGCAAAAAAAAAAATTCTGCAGTCATTCTGCTCCCCTTAGCCCGTAATATGATTTTAGCAATAGTACAAGTAACACCTTGAAACAATCGTCTGATGATAGGGAATCATTTGCGCCTGCTAAAATTGTGATCACACCCTCGAATAAAAATATCGTAAATTTCGTCTTCGATTTCACTGGTCAATTTCATGAAATTAACACTACTTGTTAGTGGCGCTCGCGATGCATATTGTAATCGCACCACAAGTATAAAACACATGGTACAATTTCAAAATACATTTACATATTATGTCGTCCGGGCCCTTTTTGCCTGACGCGGCCCATTTCATACAGAATACTAATAGGCTGACTAGAATCTTGTATCGGGTTTACAGGGTACCCATGTGATCTGGATGTTGCGTTTAGATTGGATAGCACCCTTATGAATTATTAATGAATATTATAAGCCGTTTTACATCCCAGGGTATTTGGTGGATCCGGTTTCTGCCCAATTTTGGCGTGAAATAACTGCAGCACTAGCCGTGTTGTAATTCTCGGCATGCAAGTCTCTGACTGGAAAACAGCTGCAGTAGTTGAACATGAGAAGATAATATCCTGCCCTCTAGGGTAAATATATCAACTGCCACCGCGAGTTAGGAGAATTTACGTTTTGATGATCATAATAAACGAGCAATTTTCCTTTGTTGTACTTATTTTCTATGGGTTATTTTATAAAGGAAATTTTTAAAAAAACTTTCGTGTTTCTATAAAGTAATGGCAACACTTGTGAAAATTTGGAAGAACTTGAAATAGCTGTGAAAACCATTTCTTGTTCTCGCAAACTCCCACTCGTATCTCTATTTATTTAGTAGAAACCAACAAGTGTTCCATCACGAATCCTGCAATGTGATTGGCTAAGCTACTCATTATCTATTCTGTGCTAGATAGTGAGTAACGTAAAAGCCTGTTTTCAAAAGCGAAACAATCGTCACCAAGTCGTCAAATTACAAACACGTCTTCTTTTCTCATTAAAATATTGACCAACTGGTTGGTTTCTACTAAAATATTTAGACTTCGAGCTCATAGTATGCAGTCTGCGTCGTATCCAAACTGGACACTGTGGTTTTGTCCCTCTGCGGAACAGCGCGCGATGTACAGGATTCTTGTTCTGGACCCCCAGAAAAGTACCAGAGTACGTATACTCGATTGTGACTGGCTCTCACTAAAGGTAGTTCTTACACGACTTCTGATTGGCCATCCGTAAGTCGCGCAAGACTGATGAACGTCTCGGATGGCCAATCAGAAGTCGTATAAGAACTACCTTTAGTGAGAGCCAATAACAATCGAGTACACGTATTCTGGTACTTTGCTGGCGGTCCAGAACAAGAATCATGTCGCTGATTCGCAGACGGACTTAACCGGGATCCAGTTCGGATACGATGCGACGCAAGCTAGTTGGTAGGACAATACTGTCTTACTGACCCGTCTCTGTCAATGTCAGGTGACCTCTACGGGACAGTTCATTGGTGCCATCGTTGCTGACACTCAACCCCAGGCCCAACGTGCCGCTAAGGCCGTGAAAGTTGAGTACGAAGACTTGCCCAGGATAATTACAATAGAGGTACGTTTACCTGTCCAAGAGATTAAGGACCGATCGACATTAATATATTTTAATACGAACCTCCATAACATGGGCTCAATCAATAAATTGCAGGTTATTCTGCTAACTAAAACATGTTTTCAATGTGATCTAACAAAGGAATACTCTTAATCTGGCTTTGTAATTTGCTGAGCGACACATTTTCGGGTACGTAATGTAACGCAATTGAGACTGAAACGTTACGTTAACACAGCAGGGACAGGGCTCCCAACCTCCGGATGTTGTAAAGGTTGCCTGCGAAGGAGGAGACTACATCTACATCTAAGCAACTACCCCCCCCCCCCCCCCCCCCCACCCCCCCAACCAAGAAATTCTTAAACTAACGTAGCCCGTCCTTTCCCAGATTTAACACGTAAACGAATGTTGCCGACTACAGTATAATCTCACGTATAGTCACATGGTGTTATACGCGAGAGGTGTAACTATGCACGTTGCTTTGAATGTGGCAGGGGGAAAACAGACAACATTCACAAAATATTGCGACACACTTCGATTTGACGGCAGAGTCGTACGTGTATTTTTACACCCGATCTACACCCCATTCGAGTCTTGACTGATGATGAAAAATAAGAGATTTTCGTCAAATCGGCCCGATTTTCTCAAATAAACCGCCCTGTGAATAAAAATTCTTGAGTGACATGTGCCACAACAATATTGAATATTGATTTCAACATTGCAGCAGACTACGGTACAACAAGAAGTGCAACAAAGAAAAGAAAGGCGTGCTCCTTTGAAGAAAGGGAGATTTCACTCTTTAACGTATATAAAGTGGATACAATCTCCAAGGTTCTATGGTAACACCCATACAGAATATCACGACAGAAACGAGAGAGAACTAGCAAAGCAGAAAATATCCTTATTCATAAATTAAATTAAGCGAAGAAGAAAGTAGTAAAACAAATAAATAAATAAGTAAACAGCTAAAGCCATCTCAAGTGTATTAAGGCTTGGTTGAACATGAAAATGAGGCAAAATCATTTCTTCGTGTATTCTTAACAACTTTTCAAGTAAAAATCATAAAACTTTACAGCATTGTAGAAACCGGTTTCTTAAACCCACGGGTGATACCGTTGCCATAGAAATCAACGTTGCGCCTTTTCTACTTGCTTGCATTTAACATCAGCAGAAGTATCGGCGAGAGAAGGCCGGAATTGATCAATTCCGGCCTTAACTCTCGCCGATATTTCTGCTAATATTGAATGCAGACAAGGAGAAAAGGCTACCTACATCGCTATTGGTTAAAATTAATTGGGGATAAACTTAAGGTTAAGGGCTCTTTCCACACCCCGTTTTGAAAAGTTCGTCATACACAAATTTGCATTGTATTTTCCCGCATAACTTTTCGCAACGGTGGTTTCTATGGCAACGGTATCACTCGTGGGTTTAAGCAACCAGTTTCTACAGTTCTGTAAAGTTTTATGATTTTTACTTGAAATGTGGTCAAGAAAACACGAATAAAGGATTTTTGCCTCGTTTTCATGTTCAAACCAAGCCTTAATACCCTTGAAATTACTGGTCAATTATTTACAAAAATATAATACGAAGACAAACACTACATTGATACTACTGGTCACTAATTGTAATGTCGAATCCTTACAGGATGCTATTGAAGCCAACTCATTCTTCCAGCCTAACCAGTCCATACAAAATGGCGACCTGGAGGCGGGGTTTGAGGCTTCTGATCACGTGATTGAAGGAGAGATGAGAACAGGAGCACAAGTGAGTGACACCGAACTGATCCTTTAGAAAATGTGCATTGATTTAAAATATATATATATATATATATTATATAATTGCTGGGGGGGGGGGGGGGGGGGGGGATGCACACAGAGTCCGAAATTGTTTGCACAAAATCATGGTGGCACTGTTATGCTTTAAATATGCTAGAAATAGCATTTCTGAGGCTTATAGAACATTTTTCCTGGGAGCATGCCCCGGACTCCCCTAGCTGGTAATGTGGACGTCAAGTCTTCACCACAATGCCGCCCCATGTATTATGTCTGGTTGAGGGGGTGTGCAGATATTATACCTTGGTATAACTTGGTTTCATATCCAAATGCTACGACCCCTACCCTCCCCCGAGTGCACATATATGAGCCACACCCCAACTGTCAAATCGCACACGCATATTATCGCATCTACATTGCATTAAATTGTGCCAGAAAGTGCAGGAAAATGCGCATCCGAGAACCTGAAATTCAAAATTTTCCGGAGGAGCATGCCCCAGACAGTACACCCTTAGAAACTCGGTCCTCAGCTGGGCGTCGGATGTAGCTGCTTCCAGTTCTTACTCGCTTGTTCAAATAAAGACTGAGAACCCTTGAGAACTACTTAGTGCTGTCTTGTGAAAAATCTGTCGGTAAATTTGGAATCGTGCAGAGGAAGTAGGCGCAAACCATTCACTGAATTACATGTATATTCTCGCGCCCAGCGAGGGCCAAGGGGCGTACTTGAAAAAGTGTTGTACCGTTTCCACATGTAGCACATTTTCAGGTCGCGTGACTACGGTACGACTCCAATGGTCCATTATGAAGGGCGTTATCCGTCCGATCCTGAACGCCCAGGTGCGAGTCCCAGTGAGATACATTTTCTCTACCTCTTTCATTTCCTACTATTTCCCTTTTAAAATAACCTGTACCACACTTATTTCCTTTGACTATACTTCCAATGTAACAAGGGAAACAAAAGTAAAGGGCTTTGTAAAGTTACCTTTTCACAGATTAAATGCACTAACTCTATGAATTATATGGAAAGGAGAAACTGGTAGACTGGCCAAATGCATATACATGCCTGCACTACAAGGGTTGTCTATCATAATCTTTCTGACCCTTATTGAAAACACTGAAATACAAAGCAAATGTTTACAAAATAGCTTGTCGAGATAGTAACAATTACGTCCTCTTTGTCATTAACTAGGAGCACTTCTACCTGGAGACTCAAGTACGATTGCTGTACCAAAAGGTGAAGATGGTGAAATGGAGTTGTTCTGCTCTACACAGAACCCTACCAATACACAGGTATTCAGGAAGAAAATGCTTGAATACATTCTCTGTATTAAAAACCTTTATTTCCAGTTATCATTACTCTTCCGAGGTTGATACTTAACAAATAGATAGTGTCCCATTGTGCCGTGCGTCTCTCCTCTTTTAGTAGAAACCAACTAGTGTTCTATCACGAATCCTGCAATCTGATTGGCTAAACTACTCACTATCTATTATACAAATAGAGTGTGTCGTTTGAGGTAACTATCGGCTGATAGTTGCCCGCGGAATTTGATGTCCTTAAAACAAATATAAGCCCGAGAACGCAGTTCGAGGGTTAAGAACATCAAATTTCCAAGGGAAATTAGATAGTTCCTCGACGGACACAGTCTATTTGTATAATAGTGCCCGCTGAGAGCGGAAGACGATTTGTGATGAACAATAACGACAAATAGACTGTGTTTGTCTCGGAACTATCTGGCTGAATAGTTTCCCTTGGAAATTGGATGTCCTTAAAACTTCGTTCTCGGATATTTGTTTTAAGAACATCAAATTTCCGCGGGCAACTATCAGCCGATAGTTCCTCGACGGACACAGTCTATTTGTATAATAGAAATTTCGAGCTCATAGTCTAATTGTTAAATAGATGTACGGCACAGATGACGTCGCAACATGACGACAACAAAGAAGTACATGTACTCCACGAGATTCAGTCAGACAAGTAGTCAATTAAATGACCCATGCAGGATGCTATATATTTGCTTTGTACAATAATTCGAGAAATTTTAAAAAGTAAATACGAAATTATTTCATGCAAAACGTGACGTCATCTGTGCATCTGTACTCTGTACACATGGCTATCGACCAATCAGAGCACAAAGTTTGACGTCATCTGTGTATCTGTATTCTAATAACACATGGCTATTGACCAATCAGAGCACAGTGTGACGTCGTCTGTGCGTCTACTCTAACAACACATTACTATCAACCAATCAGAACACACAGTGTGACGTCATCTGTACATCTGTACTCTAATAATGCATGGCTATCAGCCAATCAATCGCACTGTTATATACTGTAATTTTCTGAGACTGATGCCCTGTTCAATCACATGCTACAATCCGGGTCGAAATGGTTGGGACGCTTAGCAATTTTTTATTTGCTAAAACGTGTTTCGTGCCGCAGCCCCCTTCTCCCGGCCAATATTGTTTTTTATTTTGGGAAAAGTCATGATATATTACTCACAACATTGATGCGGCGAGGGGGGTACGTTCATGTCTTGATAAATTGGCAAGAATGTAAAGAGTCAGTCATTATTTGTTCGAGTTAGCATACAAGTTGCGACCTTGTGACAAGTGTCCAAGTACCTTTTGACCACGATTGTAGTAAGAATTTCATGTATCATTAATTTATTGTTAACTATAAAGTGTGTAATGACTGTGGGTTGATCTAAAGTACGAATAAAAAGCCATCCGGACCCCGTACCTTAGAGCAAGGAAGGGAATTTCATCACTCGTACAAACGCTGATATGTTTTAAGGTGCTAACTATGTTTAATTATCATAACAGTCTATGGTGGCACCTGTGTTGGGGGTTCCTCGTAACCGAATTGTGGTGCGTGTGAAACGAATTGGTAAGTTAGTCAGACCTTTCTATGACGTTTGTACGTGAAAAGTATAAAAATGTAATTTAATACGCTCTGAATCATCTGCATCGTTACATTGAGGGCGGCATGTTGGAGCCGGAAACCTCCGGGCGTTATAGTGACGAGTTGTTACCCCGGAGACCTGGATCAGATCGTAAGCAGGTCAATTCGACCGGCCGAATGGTTCCGTGATTTTTACTGTCTTCCTTCACGACGCTGAGAAACCTATTCTCGGACCCATGCTCCTCCAGCCTCTCTTCCGGATGTCTCAAAACCTCCAGCTCTTCGACAGCCTCTTGTATCTGTAACAACTACGTATCTTCCTTTTGTAGCTCATCATCTTCCACATGGCACAGTACTTCAAACCCTTTGTAGTTTACCTTAAGCTGACCCAGACTTCTTTGAGCTGACGTAAAGTTAGACTGATCAAACGGCATCTCTTTCCGGCTCGCTCCTCCATTTTTTCTTCAATATTCAATATTGTCCTTTGATTTATTCTGGACTACATCGATGCTGTCTGCATCCTTTCGATTGCCTAAAACATCTACATAATCTTTAAAGTACGATGGGTGGTTTCGTCTTCGAGTTTGAGTTCTGTATCTTGTCGGTTCTAAGGTAAGGTTGACTTTGCCGTTTTACTTTTTATTTCTAGCGACATGATTCTCGCTTACCTCACTTTTCAAACTGTAACGTCGATTACATTACTGTATCCTGCTCGAATACCCACTTTATGGTACTTCGAGAACTCGTACTTCTGGTTTTTAACTCGTTGTTTACTGAAAAATCCTGCTTTGCAACGACAACAGGAACGAGTTGTAAGTCAAGCTTATCATCTGCACTAGTGAAAATCAGAGAAGCTACTAGAGAAGCCGAACACGTCAAGATGAGGATCCAACAGCCACGGGAAAAGCTGAATTAGAGGCACAAGTGGACGCCAAAAAGGCACGGCTTAGCGCATAGGTTTCCATTAAAGAGTCAGAACATGAGGCCGCTAAGAATGAACGAGAAGTACAGCTCCTGCAACGTGAAATTGAAGATCAGATTTCGAAACTGCCTCAGCTACGGCGAGACCAGACCCAGGTGAGAAAATAAGACAAAATACAATGTAGTAAACTCCACTACAGCGAAGCCAGAGTACAGTGATTCGATGGGAGAAGACCTGCCAGCTCCAATCCTGAAAGCAATGAGGTAATGATAATTGGATGAAGAACGTAACATTCCTGAAAATACCAGAAACGAAGATAGCAGCCCAACCGCAAACACAAATTCAAGACCAGCCTTGTCGTCATTGCTCCCAAAATCAAACTACCAAAATTTGACGGAGACCTCCTGCAGTGACCACAGTGGAACGGACTGTTTAGAGCCCTAGTTGGTCTACCTAAAGTCATCGGCAACAGGAGCTGCCGAGAGAGCGATCTCCGGAATGCCGTTGGCGGGGTCTATGTATCAAGAAGCCATAGGAAAGTTACGTAACCAATTTGGAGATCCAGAGTTCATATCAAAGACACTGAACAGAAAACGTATTGAGCTGCCAAAGCTTCAAGAGAAAGCCACATCAATCATGGAGCCATTCAAAAACGAACTCCATAACGTAGTGAGAATGCTGAAAAGCTACGGACACGAAGCAGATCTTAAAGCGGCGACTAATCTGTAAATGTAAATGGTAAATGAGAAGAGTTGACCTTTGGTAGCAATTCCAGCCTACAAGGAAGCCCAGCAGGTAAGGCTACAAATCTAGAGCCCCTAATAACTGCGTAAACTATTCTTATCTGATTCTTTCTGCTGTCTTCCTGCAAAGCTGCAGATTATTTTTTTCTGCCAGGGGAATTACCACCCTCCTGCATGTGGGACCCGGAAGACAGAAGAAATATATGAGAAATGGGCGTTAGCTATGGAACACAAACTGTATTTCCGCTGCCTGGGGAGCATGTCATAGAAGATGGCAGTATCCTGTGAAGGAGAGGAGGATGAGAGAAATACACCACCCTCAGCTGCGCTGTTCAAGATGGGACAGCGCAGCTAAATAAATCCATCCAGCGAGCAATTTATTCCTGCCATGGAAAACGACAGACGAACAGCAGCCTCAAACGAGCCAGTATCAGCAAACACCGTGGACCCTGCCGCTGCAAAGCCCACGGGAAAAGTGGCACAATTTACAATACCAGTACTGCTCGTTGGACAAAATGATATGGTACCCGAATGAAAGTGGATTGTTTCTTAGATGGAGGATTGGGATTCCCTTACATTAGAGAGGACGTCGCAAACGCGTTAGGCCTACGATCTACGAAAGAGCCGTTACGAGTCTTTTTGGCGTTGGAGGTACGATAACTGAAAGCAAGCTAGTACAGTCGGACGTGGAGAGATAGATGTCCTCGTTTGTTCTACCGCGAAGCCATTTTACCTCAACAGCATCGAGTTGGGAAGTCTGGCGAGCCTGTTGGGTGAATATCCACCTTGGTTTGATGGGACACTTGTGGGATGCATACTGGCCTCGCTGACAACAGTCAAATGAGCGCATACGACCACACCTGTAATGCGGAGGTCATACATGAAGTACGTGCTAATGAGTTGTCGATAAGGTTGTGGGATGATGAACTTATGGGAATCTAGAATAAGAATGAAAAGTTGTTCACTCCAGAAGAGGAGATCATCTTAAAGAAGGCTGAAGCATCAAGGCGATATGTGGATAATCGCTATGAAATTGTTATCCCATGGACTGATGAAGTGCGACCTCTTCAGAGTAATCGAAGAGTGGCAGAGGATGACTCTTGTCCCTTGAAAGACACCAATAAATTCCCACATGTGGCAGTAAGCTACAAGGAGGTGATGCAGGCGAACGTTGACATAAGGAAGTTAAAACTGAAGATATTGAGGATAGCCCGAGTTGGTACTTTCCTGTCATGAGGGAGGAAAAGCAGTCTACCAACGGATAGTCTACGATTCAGCGGCGAAGTATGGAGTTGTTATCTGGAATCACACAAACTACAGCGAGACGTGTTTGAAGTGCTGCAGTTTTTTGCGGAGAGGTCCTGTCGCGCTGGTTGTGCGCTGATCTGACAGAGATGTTTCCTCAAGTTAAAATGGCGGAGAAAGACAGACGGTACCATCACTTTCTGTGACGAAATATGGATCCTACAAGACTTCCCGGGATTTATGAGGCGGTGAGACAGCTGATGTTCGACGATCAAGCTTCCCCTTTTCTAGCGGAGTACATCGTCAGGAAGCACGCAGAACAACGCACACAGGAGTTCACCCTAACGGTGCCTATCATCCTCAACCAGATGTACATCGAGGCTATAATTGCCAAAGCAATTAGTTAGCCCACTTATGGACTACGCTGACGTTATCTGGGGCGATAAGAACAATGTCACCCTCATGGAAGATCTCCAGATCATACAAAACAAGGCAGCTAAAACTATTCTTGATCTGCCTAGGCATTCCTCAGCCACTGATGCCCTTAATACGCTTGGTTGGCCTACTTTACCCCAGCCGCGCCTTGTACGTAGACTTATACTTATATTTAAGTATATCCACAGACTTATAGATTACAATTTTAATATTTTAAGAAATAGTGATATTCACAACTACAATACGAGAAGAAAGAGCGATAATCGCCTCCCTTTAGTTAAACGTAATTGTGGAAAGCAACGGCTCCTGTACAAAGGTTTTGATGACTGGAACAAATTACATCAGTCAATAAAGGAATTCGAATCCTTGGCTGTTTTTAAACAGCACGTCAAGAAACACATTTTTAATTAGATTTTATATGTTTAACCTGTGTAATGGAATTTTTTACACTTTTCATTGTATTTCTATTATTTTAATTTTAACAGGGCCTCGCTCAAAAACACCTCGGTGATGCGAGCCCCCTGTATAAACATTGCTATTGCTACTGCTACTGCTATTGTTATTGTTATTGCATGGATGACATTATGTCATCTTTAGCAGCAGTGGAGGAAGTTGTTGGAGTACGAGATTATCTAATAACACAATTTGGAATGGCCGGGTTAAAAATTCGCCGCTGGTGCTGAGTAACGAAATCGATTTTCAAGAAGACAAATTACAAAATAGATCTGCAAGAATAATTACACATATGAGTAACCCCACTTCAACTACTGTAGTGAGGTATGGGACACCCTTGGTGAAGGTCTATCAAAACGTCTGCAAAAATTACAAAATAGATCTGCAAGAATAATTACACATATGAGCAACCCCACTTCAACTACTGTAGTGAGGTATGGGACACCCTTGGTGAAGGTCTATCAAAACGTCTGCAAAATTCACAAAATAGATCTGCAAGAATAATTACACATATGAGCAACCCCACTTCAACTACTGTAGTGAGGTATGGGACACCCTTGGTGAAGGTCTATCAAAACGTCTGCAAAAATTACAAAATAGATCTGCAAGAATAATTACACATATGAGCAACACCACTTCAACTACTGTAGTGAGGTATGGGACACCCTTGGTGAATGTCTATCAAAACGTCTGCAAAAATTACAAAATAGATCTGCAAGAATAATTACACATATGAGTAACCCCACTTCAACTACTGTAGTGAGGTATGGGACACCCTTGGTGAAGGTCTATCAAAACGTCTGCAAAAATCACAAAATAGATCTGCAAGAATAATTACACATATGAGCAACCCCACTTCAACTACTGTAGTGAGGTATGGGACACCCTTGGTGAAGGTCTATCAAAACGTCTGCAAAAATTACAAAATAGATCTGCAAGAATAATTACACATATGAGCAACCCCACTTCAACTACTGTAGTGAGGTATGGGACACCCTTGGTGAAGGTCTATCGAAACGTCTGCAAAAATTACAAAATAGATCTGCAAGAATAATTACACATATGGGTAACCCCACTTCAACTACTGTAGTGAGGTATGGGACACCCTTGGTGAAGGTCTATCAAAACGTCTGCAAAAATTACAAAATAGATCTGCAAGAATAATTACACATGAGTAACCCCACTTCAACTACTGTAGTGAGGTATGGGACACCCTTGGTGAAGGTCTATCAAAACGTCTGCAAAAATTACAAAATAGATCTGCAAGAATAATTACATATATGAGCAACCCCACTTCAACTACTGTAGTGAGGTATGGGACACCCTTGGTGAAGGTCTATCAAAACGTCTGCAAAAATCACAAAATAGATCTGCAAGAATAATTACACATATGAGCAACCCCACTTCAACTACTGTAGTGAGGTATGGGACACCCTTGGTGAAGGTCTATCAAAACGTCTGCAAAAATTACAAAATAGATCTGCAAGAATATTTACACATATGAGTAACCCCACTTCAACTACTGTAGTGAGGTATGGGACACCCTTGGTGAAGGTCTATCAAAACATCTGCAAAAATTACAAAATAGATCTGCAAGAATAATTACACATATAAGCAACCCCACTTCAACTACTGTAGTGAGGTATGGGACACCCTTGGTGAAGGTCTATCAAAACGTCTGCAAAAATTACAAAATAGATCTGCAAGAATAATTACACATATGAGCAACCCCACTTCAACTACTGTAGTGAGGTATGGGACACCCTTGGTGAAGGTCTATCGAAACGTCTGCAAAAATTACAAAATAGATCTGCAAGAATAATTACACATATGAGTAACCCCACTTTAACTACTGTAGTGAGGTATGGGACACCCTTGGTGAAGGTCTATCAAAACGTCTGCAAAAATTACAAAATAGATCTGCAAGAATAATTACACATATAAGTAACCCCACTTCAACTACTGTAATGAGGTATGGGACACCCTTGGTGAAGGTCTATCAAAACGCCTGCAAAAATCACAAAATAGATCTGCAAGAATAATGACACATATGAGCAACCCCACTTCAACTACTGTAGTGAGGTATGGGACACCCTTGGTGAAGGTCTATCAAAACGTCTGCAAAAAATACAAAATAGATCTGCAAGAATAATGACACATATGAGCAACCCCACTTCAACTACTGTAGTGAGGTATGGGACACCCTTGGTGAAGGTCTATCGAAACGTCTGCAAAAATTACAAAATAGATCTGCAAGAATAATTACACATATGAGTAACCCCACTTCAACTACTGTAGTGAGGTATGGGACACCCTTGGTGAAGGTCTATCGAAACGTCTGCAAAAATTACAAAATAGATCTGCAAGAATAATTACACATATGAGTAACCCCACTTCAACTACTGTAGTGAGGTATGGGACACCCTTGGTGAAGGTCTATCAAAACGTCTGCAAAAATTACAAAATAGATCTGCAAGAATAATTACACATATGAGCAATCCCACTTCAACTACTGTAGTGAGGTATGGGACACCCTTGGTGAAGGTCTATCAAAACGTCTGCAAAAATTACAAAATAGATCTGCAAGAATAATTACACATATGAGCAACCCCACTTCAACTACTGTAGTGAGGTATGGGACACCCTTGGTGAAGGTCTATCAAAACGTCTGCAAAAATTACAAAATAGATCTGCAAGAATAATTACACATGAGCAACCCCACTTCAACTACTGTAGTGAGGTATGGGACACCCTTGGTGAAGGTCTATCGAAACGTCTGCAAAAAATACAAAATAGATCTGCAAGAATAATTACACATATGAGTAACCCCACTTCAACTACTGTAGTGAGGTATGGGACACCCTTGGTGAAGGTCTATCAAAACGTCTGCACAAATCACAAAATAGATCTGCAAGAATAATTACACATATGAGCAACCCCACTTGAACTACTGTAGTGAGGTATGGGACACCCTTGGTGAAGGTCTATCAAAACGTCTGCAAAAATTACAAAATAGATCTGCAAGAATAATTACACATATGAGCAACCCCACTTCAACTACTGTAGTGAGGTATGGGACACCCTTGGTGAAGATCTATCAAAACGTCTGCAAAAATTACAAAATAGATCTGCAAGAATAATTACACATATGAGCAACCCCACTTCAACTACTGTAGTGAGGTATGGGACACCCTTGGTGAAGGTCTATCAAAACGTCTGCAAAAATTACAAAATAGATCTGCAAGAATAATTACACATATGAGCAACCCCACTTCAACTACTGTAGTGAGGTATGGGACACCCTTGGTGAAGATCTATCAAAACGTCTGCAAAAATTACAAAATAGATCTGCAAGAATAATTACACATATGAGCAACCCTACTTCAACTACTGTAGTGAGGTATGGGACACCCTTGGTGAAGGTCTATCAAAACGTCTGCAAAAATTACAAAATAGATCTGCAAGAATAATTACACATATGAGCAACCCCACTTCAACTACTGTAGTGAGGTATGGGACACCCTTGGTGAAAGTCTATCAAAACGTCTGCAAAAATTACAAAACATCTGCAAGAATAATTACACATATGAGTAACGAAATTCCCCACCAAGAAGCTTTGAACGCTTTAGGCTGGGAAACTCTTGAAATTCAAACAACCAAAATAAAGGCCAAACACATGTTTAAAGTACTTAACAACATGGCTCCAAATTGCCTTGCAGATCTTTTCACTAAAAAGCATGATGTTACCAAATATAATTTAAGGGGTTCCACTACCTCGCTACAGTTACCTCTCCCTAAAACAGAAAACCTTAAGAAAATATTTTCATATAGTGGGGCAAAAGTATGGAATTCCCTTCCAGAAACATTACGCAATTGCGAGTCTTTCCCTTCATTCAAGTATAAAATTGCCACTCACATCTTTCCTATTCCTTAACTTAACTTGATATTTTTAAATTAACTTGATACATAATTGCATTTATAATAGGTATATATATTTTTTATTAGAAATAGCAAAATATTATGTTATAGTACATTAAGGTTTTTTATCTTTTTTAAAGATTGTAATTTTTATCTACACGCCCCTTGTGGAAATCAACAACAGTTGACGGGGCAAGCGTGTCTAAATAAAGTTGTACTACTACTACTACATGCTCATTAGAACTGGTATCCTCTTTAGCTAAAGTAGAATATCTTAGAAGCATGTCGTATGGGCAAGTAGATCTTCTCGTCTTAGCAACTAATGTAACGCAACCCGCACCAAATTGGTCGGTTTTACTCTTAGGAATAAGTAACGAAAAATATTTATCCTTAATATCTATATCACACCACTTAATATTAGAAACTTCGTCATAACGCAAAAATGCTGCAAAAAGAAACTAAACAAAAACATACATCTCTGATATTGGACAAACTAGTACGAGCCGTGGCAAAAGTAACAACTAGTTGTTGTAGATGCTCTTGTAAATTTGGCATTCTCTTCCGATGCGAAACAGAACTAGAAAGACGTCTTTTACATCCTTCAAGGACGAGTTTCAAAAACTTTGAATCACAGGGATTAACCACAGCGCACGCGTTATGGAAAAACTAATGGCATAAAACGCAGATGAAACTGAAGAAAACGAATAACCTGACTGCGTTAAGTTAAGTAAATACAAAGCTACATAAGTATCATCCGCTGGAAAATAGCGGATCTCAGGAGAGAGTAATGCCCACTCCTTCCACTTCTTGAAACGAGAAAGCTATCCCTTGAGGGTGGCAGGAGCTCTACAAGCGGCAAGTACAGGCGAAACCTGCCTGGCTAAAGATTTCAACCCCAGATTTGAGATATTTCTGAAACGATTTGCAAAAGAGATATAAAACAAAATTAAATTAATAAACACAAAGACAACTGTTAAGCGTCACAATAACTCAAAAAACCGCACCTTAGGCGGAATCCTGCAAGATATATCGCCCAAAACTAAACAGTAAAAACCCCTAGAACCGCACCTTTGGCGGATAACCGTAATACACAGCGCCCAAGGCGAATGGGTGACAAAAGCCCTAAATAACCGCCCCTTGGCGGATAAACGTAACACACAGCGCCCAAGGCGAATGGGTGACAAAAACCCCAATTACCGCACCTTTGGCGGATAACTGTAACACACAGCGCCCAAAGCGAATGGGTAAAAAAACCATACAACCGCACCTTAGGCGGAACTATACCGTAACCTACAACGCCCAAGGCGAAAACGGTACCACCCGCATCTTTGGCGGAAAACCGTGATATACAACCGCCCGATAGCCAAAAAAGGAAAACCGCACCTAAAGCGGAACGATAACTAAGTATACGGGGACAACCCTTAACCCAAATCGAAAAACGACTGTGATGACCATCTAGGAAGCATCCAAGCATCCAGCTAATACCGGAGATGTAAACCTAAATGTAGAAAAAAATGTATTGTGCGTAGGCGAGGCTGGACTGAAAATACCTATAGGATTACCTAATTCCACGATTTCCTTAACAGAAGAGTGAAAATTCCGACCTGGAAATAGAATAGGCCAAAAAACAGCGGAAGGCCACTTAGGCACTAGTAACACGCCGCGAGCTCTAGAAGACTCAAGATGTAACACAGAGCGAGAAATCAAATAGACAGGAGGAACAAGCCAGTTGTTTTCACTTGCCCAACTAACGCTAAAGGCATCCACACCTTCGGAGCCAGGACACCAAAACTTAGAATAAAATCTAGGACATTTTGCGGTAACGGAAGACGCAAAACGATCAACTGAAAAGGGTCCAAAAAGTGAATTAACATGTGCAAAAAATTCAATGGACACAGACCAGTCATCATGATCTATAACTCTGCTCATGGAATCGGCGAAATCATTCAAGGACCTGGGAATCCAATGGACGTCTAAGGAAACATTGTTGAGCACGCAAAACTGAAAAATCTGCAAGGCGAAATCGTGTCAACGTAGTGAGATACTGCCTACCCTGGAAATAACAGCCGCGTTTTTGTTGTCCGTAAAAACCTTGACAGTTTTACCTTGTATAAGTGTCCTAAAAGACTTGAGCCCATATAAAATGGCCAACAATTCCCTGGCATTGCTATCGAAGGTTACTTGTAAGGAAGAAAACGCTTGGGGGAAAAAAAGAATTCAAATTCCAGGGAGTCCACGCACAATGCATGACCACCGCATGCCAACCCACTGGCGTCCGAA
The DNA here is from genome assembly GCA_030867875.1 of Actinernus sp. WN-2022. Taxonomy (NCBI): domain Eukaryota; kingdom Metazoa; phylum Cnidaria; class Anthozoa; order Actiniaria; family Actinernidae; genus Actinernus; species Actinernus sp. WN-2022. Next base: position 54,853,626 of record JAOWCC010001589.1, read on the forward strand.
TGCATAATAACAACAGATGGTGAATACTGGATAAGGGCTCTCCCATTGAGCTTGGAACAATTACTCAACCAAAATTCAAGTTCATACAAACACTGCGGAAAAAAAATGATAGGAAGACAAATCAAACGGGTATCCCAGGAATCCCTGAAACGGACAACAGACTGCAAAAATCGAGACACAAGTAAGGTAACATTGCCTACATCAGGTGTTAATGAAACGATCCTGCCAACAACTGAAGCAAGGAAATGCGGAGAAACGCAATGCAACCTATTCTTCAAAGCTTGCAACGACTCAATAAGTTTGTCAAACCTGGCCTGCGGGATAGCGATAAAGCCCTCACGAAGGTCCCAAACTAAACCTAACCATTCCAAACTCGAAGTAGGACTCCAAACAGATTTGGTACTGTTAGCCACGATGCCGGCTCTAGCTAAATCAAAACGAATAGTCTCAGCAGCCAAACAGGCGGTAGGTAAATCTTTCTCACTATCTACTCCGTCGTCCAAATACAAAATAAAGTGAAAACGTTTAGCTCTCCAATGTCTAACAAGTGGACGAAATAATTTAGTAAACAAATAAGGAGCCGATGATAACCCAAAAGGAAGTACATTGAAACAGAAAAATCTAGGAGACACCGAATTAAGAGGCCACGAAAAACCCCAAAAATGCTGGTGCGAAAGAGTAATATCGACATGATGATAATAACAACAGGAATAGTTATGTGCCAAGGCATGGGCAAAGATTGAGTTTCCCAGATTACAGATAAAAGTAGAGAACTTAATGAATGAAGAAACAGAGGTCACGCGCGACATGCTTGAGAGCATGTTCAACACTTTAAGTTATACTAAGAAAACAAAACAAGTTACAGAGCCTGCAAGTTCACAAGTCAATGAAAAACCCCAAGAGCCTGTAGTTTTGGATCAACATATCCTTGAAACTCCAAAAGCAATACACACATGAGTCAAATTCAAACCGGAAGAGACGGAATTCTTTAGATTCTTCACGAGGATTGTTAGCCCGCAATAAGAACTCTCTCGCTGATTTAATGACCTTGATTTGTAACATGGAGGCTGACCTAACTGATATGCGTAATGAATTCTTACTCTCGTCACATCAAAACACGAATCAAGAAACGAAACTCGGTCATTTGGAAGACAAATTAGTGCAGCAAGATAATATATACAAGACCGCAATCAAGATGCTGTCATCACGTATTATTGACCTAGAAGTTGAAAATGGCGAGTCGAAAGCGGATATAATAAAGCTAGAGCCGACTTTCAAACTTTAAAATAAAAATCAAGAATACAAAAAAGAAGACGATGAAAGACCAAGGTCTCCAGTGTTCCGAGACTACCCAACCTACTGAAGCTTATCAGTTTGTTCAAGAGCCATCTTTCTTACATGACAACCCGATCCCTATTCATCAGAATACATTTTCTGTGCTAAATGACGAGAGTTTACAATCACCTGACCGACAACCCACTACTAAAGAAAGGGAGCATGAAGTACGGTAGTACGGTTAATTCTCGGGTTCAAAACAATGAATATATGTCTGCTCAAATGCAGTGTGTTAAATGAATAAGTAGTGTTTAAATTAAAAGGTCAACATACGAGAAAAACAAAAATATTAAATTACATATATACTAGGGGAGCAGCTAGAGAATGAAAGTCACACTCCTAAAGACTGCTAAATTCAGCTAATAATTCTTCCCTTTGGTTATTACTAAGAGGATTTCAAATGAAAGTGTATTTCATCTTCAATCTCATGTGGCCCGAGTGAAAGCCCAGATGGGCTCTTGTCTGACATTAAAGCGTCCAGTTCCTGCTCCAAAGGGGAAAAACTAGTAAGCTTGGTAGTCTCATCGGAGATTCCATGAAGCCGGTCTTCAACAGGAGGACATGTAGAATCCAGAATGTGATCAGCGGGTTTGAAGGGACGAACTAGCGGTGGCGCTACTGATATTTCCGACAGGCATGGATCTTGCAAGGCGAACTGGGCATTCGCGCCACCAGTGACCCGGGCTTCCACAGAAACGGCATGACCCTCTAAACTGCTGTTCACTCCTGAACTGTGAAGCAAAGGGTTGGTTGAACTGTCGAGACTGCCGTCGTTGCCAGTATGGAGAATACTGCAAACCTCTGCCTTGAAACCGTTCCACATTTCGCTTGGTTTTAAAACGACTGCGTTCCCGTAAAGCTTCTTTTTCAGCCGCCCGAATTTTCTTGTCGTCCTCGGCACTAAGGGCCACAACGTTACTTTCGTAATGTTTAACGGTTAGCCATCCTGCTTCAGATATATCAACGATCCTTATTTTACGGTTCCGTTCGTCTATCAGCTCCACAGCCTCTTGAATTAAACTGTCCTTATCATCAATGTGAGTAGCAATCAAAGCGGCTTTGATTTTATCGACAACCTCGATATTGAATTTGAAACTTTTCTCGTTCCAACGCTCTTAAAAGAGATGTCCGAACAAATTTTTAGCTGTTTGGACAAGGTGAAAGCAGAATCTGCAGTATCGCTGGCCTTACTGAACTGAGCAGAAAGATCAAATTTATGCTGCTATAATTCTTCCAGTAGAAAAAGCTTGAACTGATTCAAATCCTCTCGAGTGGCGGCAGATTCTTCACCCATAACAGCCCACGACATTAAACTGAGAAAACTGGTTGGCGTCAAGTGGTGAGACCAGTTAAGGAGTGGTTTATATGTCCTTGAGGTGACAATACCCAACATACCAGCGAAATTGTGTCACCCATGGGAAATACATTTGTTGAAATACCACAGTGTTTGAATAGGTAATAGTCTAGCCAGTCATGGGTGTTTGTTTTTCTCCAGGTGGTGCTTTTGGTGGAAAGGAAACGCGGGACGCTCTCTTGTCTTGTGCTGTGGCTGTGGCAGCTAACAAGTAAGTAGTCCGTATGAACCTATGATTCTTAATTATCATAAACGCAGACAATGTTTATAAGCAGTTAAGAAGGGGAAGCAAAGGGGGAGAGGAGAGAGAATATAGAATGTCGTTGACTAACTGCCCCTGGGTCTCTGAGGTTGATGTTACCGTAGCTACCGCATAATATTTGAAGCATTAGGCGGTATTAAATGCCGAAATATAGGCTTCCTTCGAGAGCCCATGCCATTCCCAGGAGCGTCCATGTCCCATATTTCGCCTGTGAGTCAGCACATTCCCAGATCAGGTTATTCGCTCGAGGTGAATAAATCCCATACCCCAGAGCGCAAGGCCGATAAAATGCCATTTTTACAATGGCGAAGTTTTGTCGTTGTATGCAATAAAAAATATATTCATAAATCATTATGAAGCATTCGGTTTGTCTAGTACATTGTTGCATAACATTACTGTTCACAAGGCTTCTCGTCATTTTTTTTCGCGGCAAAAATGGAACCGGATTCTAAAATTAGCCTGATCTGGGAACACCGCTGGCTCACGAATGCATAACAGATGGACACTCCTGGTCATAGGCTCCTGCTGCCTTCCAATTCATTTCCAAGGTTACAAAAACTACTGACCAAAAAGGCTGTCCAGTTGTGTTGAGTGAAACTGCATGTGATTTTGTAGAACTTGAAGGTTGTCAGTGCAACAGCAGTAACATGTATTGGCGTGTTATTTATAGAATGGGACGTCCCGTGCGGTGCATGTTGGACCGTGATGAGGACATGAAGACAACGGGAATGAGACACCCGTTTCTTGCTAAGTACAAAGTAAGACTGACCAATGCATGGCATCAGCTTTAATTTTTTTAACTCGTGGATGCGCACAAGCGCAGAACGAGTTATTGGAGTTAGATGGATGCGAGATAATTTATTCAGTTTTTTCTTTGGATCGACGATACGCCGTTGACTTTTCGAATGACGTTTGATTTTCCGAAGATATATTGACGGACGTTTATGGTACGCGTCCAAGGTTTCGAAAAGATTTGGTCATGCTGGAGAAGATGTATTGAGGGCGCCCTTCTAATGCCAGACACTTCAAACCTGGACAAATATGGTAGTGGGTCCCTATCAATCTCTTAGTTAGCCTCCTTTGCAGACGTATTTTTTCACTCTCATACTATGATTCGAAGAAATTAGTTTCCAATATGCACACCTCATTGTGTTATGGACCAATCAGATGTTCCCTTCCATATCCTGGAAAGTGACGTAATGTTACATTGAAAAGGAATTCAGACAATAGATGGGTTGCACTCAATCCCCAGAGATTCAAATGACAAAGGGCATGGCGGCCATGTTGGTGTACCTAACAAAAGAAGCTAACGAAGAATCTATTGTTAAAGGTACACCAACATGGCCGCCGTGACGTCTATACATTTGCCATTGACCAATCATAGGAGAGTGTTTTAGCGGCGGGCGTGAAACTAATTAAGCGCTCTGGTAAGCAGACGTTACTTTTTTCATCGAATGTATGAGAGTGGAAAAATACGTCTGCATTGCAGGCTATCTCTTACTAACTATACTTTCTTTGCCACCTGTGAACCTGGTAGTATCGTCGTGTACCGTTTAACCAACTGCGTCATAAAATTCCCTTTGTTACCCACGTTCGCTATGAATAATTTGAGACTCAGAAATTTTATACGAACATTGGAATCGACACTTAGAAATTTTAGAACGATTATATGTTATCCTCACTATAAACAAAAATACCGGGCCGGTTAAGAATCAATGCAATGGCTTACCCACCACCAACCCAAACCCTAACCATTAGACCACGAGAGAATTCGCTGATTGGAGTCGTTTCTTTTACCAGATTTATATCAACTTCATTAGCATGTTCATAAAATATGCTATTATAGTATAATATATACTATAATAGCGGTACGACAACCCACCGAGCGCGCGAGGTGTGATTCCCCACGGATCTCAACGGTACACGACGATACTACCGTGAACCTGACCTGTAACCAAAAATCTAATCTACATGATTCAATGTAACCGCTGCAATCTACAATATATAGGTGAGACTAAACGACGCTTAAAAGACAGATTTACCGAACACCGCCGGACGATAGATAACTCTAACAACAAATCTAAACCCACAACAGTTGCCGAACATTTTCTTAAAGTGCAACTAACCCCTTTTGCAATTTTTATACATATGAATCTTTGAAAGGTTTTGAGTACTTCTGCGAAGAATTTTTGGCTTACAGAGAATACTCTATGTTCTAGGCTTGTTTAAAATGGTGAAAATTTGACCTTTTCTGACCCATGACCGCGCAAGAAAAAGCCTGGGTCGATTCTTGATCTTACGTCACCTCATTAATGCATTATTCTCCATGGCGCCTTTCCAAAACAACAACATCGATATATAGACAATATACACAGTCTGTGAGTTGTTAGTAAAGAAAAAAGTGATTTAAGACAAAATGCTAAATATTTATTCAAATTATTTCGAATGAGTTGGAAATCACACTGCCAACGACATGCAACTTATTCCTATCGAAAAAATATTTTCTAAGAGAGACTATACGTAAGGCCAGAGAAGCGTTTTTAATCGCACAGGCGAGAACACTCGAACCTTATGATCTGTTTCACCTTCTTAACATTTTTTCACGGTCTATCATATTGTAATCTGTTTTATGACAGCTCAGTATCATGTTCAAAAATACACGCCAATGTAAATTTTCTTCATTGTACCTGAAGAAGGCTGGTGTGGCCAGCCGAAATATTGTACCACTAATTTCAAAATTCTACGTTGTATCGGTCTTTGCTTCTTTATAGTTATTTTTTATTTGATAGCCGATTAGATCACTAGTTTGATCCAAGGTACACCAGCAGGATTGTCGTCCACGGTTGCTTGTTTGAACAATTCGTCATCTCTCTTAGTGGTGATGACGTAACGATGACGTCATCGGTCACGTGATTTTAAGTACATGCCCATATCTCGCTCATTTCTAATGCCAGCTGGCTCAAACCTGGACAGACATGGTAATGGTTGCTATCAATCATTTCGTGGCGATGACGAAACGATGACGTCATCGATTAGGTGATTTTAAGTACATACCTATATCTCCCTCATTTCTAATGCCAGACAGTTCAAACTTGGACAGGTATTGTATTGTTTTCCCCCGATTCACTTAGTGGTGATGACGTAACGATGACGTCATCGGTCACGTGATTTTTAGTATATGACAAAATAGCTCACTGACCATCCACGAGTTGCCCTTAGGGGCCCCTATGATTATTGTAATGAGCCTGATTCGAATCAAGTAACTGTTAGTACATGCCCTTTAATATGCCTAGAGGGGCCCTCATTAGTAACCAATAGTAAATGCCCTTTAACATGCCTAGAAGGGCCCTTAATAGTAACCAATAGTAAATGCCCTTTAACATGCCTAGAGGGGCCCTCATTAGTGACCAATAGTAAATGCCCTTTAACATGCCTAGAGGGGCCCTCAAGAGTAACCAATAGTAAATGCCCTTTAACATGCCTAGAGGGGCCCTCATTAGTAACCAATAGTAAATGCCCTTTAACATGCCGAGAGGGGCCCTTAATAGTAAACAATAGTAACTATTGGTGTTTTACCTAAAGATATTGGGCCGAGTTTGGAAACGAAGTGTGTCTGCTAGATGACACTAATCTGTTGTTTTGAACACATTAACACAACAGACAGGCGGCGTATAAGATTTAGACTTTGGTTAAAACATGGGCCGATTGATTTAAAAGACGCTCGAGAGGTATCCTTCAGCACTAACCGACTTGAACCTCGGCCAGATTTTACTGATGACTGTGGAATTTATTTACTAAAATACCGAACGTATGTTTGTTCAACAGGTTGGCTTTACGAGAGATGGTAAGATACAAGCGCTGGATATCAAGCTGTATAATAATGCCGGCTACTCCTTGGACTTGTCGAAAGCTGTGAGTATTTTGCCATTAGACGTCACATCACCGACCATTGTAAATTTGGTTCTAGCGTAACATTACGATCAAAATTGTTTTTCCATGCAGAATTGAGAGTTGCATCATCACGCAATGCGAACTATATCACCTATTGATTTGTAATAGGTTTTGGAGTATTACATTTGAATTACTGTTGTATTAGAGAAAACTCCATATTTTATTTCATTGAATATACCCGAGAGAACTAGACACCGTCTTCAGCAGTACTACTATCTGTCACATGCATATTTGTTCTTTATCAATCTATCATCTCAATACCGAATATTGATCTTTTTTTAACCAGGTTATGGGTATTGCATTGTTAAAATGTGACAACTGCTATCGTATTCCCAATATTCGTGTTGTTGGTTACGCGTGTAAAACTAACATCCCGTCGAACACGGCCTTCAGGGGATTCGGTGCGCCGCAGGTGAGTGTCAAAGGCTGATATCTTCAAAGGGAAGCCCGACTGTTAAAAAAGCACAATGAAAATGTTAATATATAGTGAATATTTGTATTCATTTTATCAAAATTAAGGGAAAAGACGTTGAAAAAAATTACGTGAGAGTGCCTCTATCTTAAAAGTGAAAAGTGATGTCGTTTCATGGCTGCTTTGGTGCCATCATTGGCAATGATCTTCAAATTTAAAAACCGTAATATCATATTTTCTTACTTTCTGATAAAGTCTACATATATATATGCAATATTCGGGAATATTGCTGTTTTTATGTACTCTGGTCAGCAATAATGAGCACTGGTCAGCACATGAGAATATCAACCTTGTCAGATAAAACCGCACCATGTAAAAATAAGTAATTATGTGAAATGTGACATAGCTTCCATTGCTATAGAGTAATTAGGATTTCAATTTCACACAAATAAGAGAACGTTGTAAGGAATCAGTCAGCCATTGTCCTACCAGCCTCGCTTTCATGTTATTTCAAATGTTTTAATGCTAATAACTGCTGTACCCAATTTTTAAAGTTTAGGTACATTTCTAAAAACACAATGGGAAGGGCGCACTTATATAAAAGCCAGGGGCCATATTCACGAAGGTGTCTTAGGACACAAGAGCCTCCAAAGATAGACTTTAGGACAAAAGTGTTATTCACGAACACCTCGTAAGTCTTAAGACGTGTTCTAAATTTAAGAGGTCAAAATCGATATCTTAACTTTTAGGATATGTTCTAAACACAAACATGGCGGCCAAGTTATTGGCGCTCCAATGTCGGCGAGCGTTAAGACGGGAACAAGTCTTTCGAGATCGCGCCAATCCCTTGGATTTGGAAGAGGAAATCCTGTTGAGGCAGTATCGCTTCACCCATAACATCTATGATTAATTGTCTCCCCTATTTCCTTAAGTTGTGGTGCTGGAGGACCGCCCCCAGTCTTCCTTGCTTCTTTGCGGTTAGAAGCCGCTTTCTTTTCTGTTTCGCTCTTCAAGGCCATCCATTTCTTTCGTACTTCATCCACCGACCGATTGTTGCCAGACCTCACCTCTTCGCATACTCTCTCCCACGCGCGTTTCTTCTGAATATTTGTATCCGTGTTATTTAAGGAGTTAAATAAAATTTATTTCCTACTTTGTAGGGCTCCTACCAAAACTGCTATTTCTTGTTTGGTAAAATTAGACCTTCGCCTCTTTGCGTCCGCAGCCATAACGACTGATTTCGCGAATGACTAATTTTATTACATAAATATTAATTAGGCCATATATAAGGCCATCGCTGATTGGCGTTTTCATTGTAATCGATAATTTCACGGAGGCTGTAAACGTAAGAGATACTCTCAGGGACGGATCCAGGATTTTTGAACCGGGGGTGGCTGTCATAGATTTTTTGTTCGAAACATGCATTGCCTCTGTAAAATGCTGTAAAATACTGCAATTTGGCCAGTCCAACCAGCCCAAAAGGGGGTGGCTAGCCACCCAATCCACACCCCCCCCCCCCTCCTAAATCCGCCCCTGACTCTAAGACAGAGTTGCTGAATCGCATTTACGACATTTCTTAGGACAGTCACAAATTGTATATCTTATGACATGTCTTAGGAAAATTTTCGTGAATCTGGCCCCAGAATGTTTAAAATTTGGGCGAAGATTAAGATGGCCAGATCGACCTCGCTTTCATGATTCGACTCCAGGACTCATTCAGGGATATACGAACTACTGTTAAAACTTCAGTCCAATCAGCCACCCAGACCTTCCAGGACAGCAACCGTGCAGTTACTTGTCAAGATGGCTCCTAATCTCGATTCCTTTAAATCTAAAATTACTTTCGCTTAATTTAGATAAAAGTGTCAGTGCGATTTTCTTTAACATTCGGGATTCCCTTCAAGGTTAATACTGTACAGTTACTTTCAAGTTTAATCCAAATCCCCCCACCACCACCACCACCCCCATTTATTTTCATTTCTATGCCTGTTAGAGACTGACTTTTCTCCCTCTTTCCTAACTGATTCCATACAAACACACCACACATATACGCCCACAGCAACTACATTTGCGACCAACACACATGTAATGCACTACTCGTTTGTCTGTTTTGATAAAAGTATTTATTTCGTTTACAGGTAATGCTGTTCATAGAGTCGTGGATTAGTGATATCGCTTTGCAATGCGGAATTTCACAGAGACAGGTAACTCTACTTTTACACATGGTTATAGGAATCTCAATGATTTAAAATCTCTTTGCAGAATAAGAAATGGAAATGATTTACAATAACATTACACTGTTTTCAGGTCCGGGACGTGAATTTCTATAAGGAAGGAGATTTGACACATTTCAATCAAGTACTACACCATTGTAACATACAACGCGTGTGGCAGGAACTCATCGAGAAGTGCGACTACGAAAACAGAAAGACCGAAATTGAGGTCTTCAACAAGTAAGATATATTTTTCATTGGACAGCGGCTAACTAGAAAGCCATTTCAGTGTCAGTAAACTTCACGTTAAAGATATCACCGCAAAATTATGAGGTCCGGTTCACATGTTGCAACCAACCTCATATTCAGGAGCCCCTAATCCAAGACGGTGTCATAGGATTCCCTCAATGATTGGCTAGAGGTGTAACGCGTACGTAATGGAATTTCGAATAGGGTACTAGGCATTCCTGCTTTTCAAGAAACTGACTGTTGATTTCGTCTTTTGCAACGAATATTTAAATCCGTTGAAAACCGACTGCAAATTCGTAAGTATTCCGTTTTCAGTACTCGCCTCAAACCAGGTATTGGATAGTAACACAATTCCCCGTTATAATTCATTGGGATCACACAATAACTGTTAACGTTCCGGCGTTCAGTGATAACGAATCAAAGATAGCGGACGATCCTAATTTTTTATATTGGGCTCGTAAAGGCCCCTGGGTACTTGCGACACACAAAGTGTGAACCGGCGTAAAATTAGCAAAAGTAAAAAAAAAAAGATTTTTCTCCTTTCACCTTGAGGTTGCCGTTGTGCTGAAGTCATTATATTGTATGATTCAGGAGAAGCACACGCAAACTAAAAGTCCAGTCCCGCGCTAAAGATGAATAAGATGGCGGACATAGAATTGAATAGCATTATACATGCGTATGAAACTTAAATGAGAAAAGCCTTTAAAATCTGTGAACGTACATTGTGTAAGTCACTTTACGGGGATCAGCCTATGGCCGGTTCGTATTTTTTAGAAAATAAATGTCGAATCTTGGTCATCCCATTTCTCTGTGCCTTCTCGGAGATGGGTTCTTGATCTCTGAGGAACACTTTAAAAAGTAGAAGGGGCGTGTATTTTTGCACCAAGCCGTCTACTTACATCCACTAATACGTGTCATGTCTGTCTGCAACTTTTTAACAGAGAGAACAGATGGAAGAAGCGTGGAATCTCGCTTGTACCAACCCAGTTCGGGATCGGCTTTGATTATAAATTCCTAAATCAGGTAATAAAGGGCGTGTTAGTTTGGGACTGGAAAACGAATAGCCAGAATAATAATATAATAATAATAATGAACTTTATTTGCCCTCGGTAATTATATATAGCACACTGGGTGCTAGTTTTCCCGAGCCTATGGCTATAGTTAATGATAATATAATACTGAACTAAGAAAGCCACATAATTAGAGAGAAAAAACTATGCTAAAACTATAAAATACAAATATCTATATATACATATATGTGTTAAAAAATAATATAAGAAGATATTTAAAAAAGTTTTATGTTGGCAGCCGATCTCATTTCATCTGTTCCAAATTTTAGGTACCATATATATCTCAGTGATCTTAGCCCGTAGGTAGTGGTTCTTGGCTTAGGTAAAGTCAGAATGTCAATTCCTCTAAGATTATTGTTAGATACACGCAATTTATATAAGTCCTTTTTATACTGTGGCGATTGATTGTGAAGTGATTTATAAACTAGTAATGCAATGTCTTGAATTCTGCGAGTATAGAGTGATGTCTTTCCAGCCTTCTTTAGTAAAGTGTCATAATCGCTAGATCTGTCTTGAAATACACTTCTCAATGCTCTTTCATTTAGCTTTATTATTTTATCCGAGTCACGTTTCTGACAAAAATGCCACACCGTAGAACAATAGTTTAAATGGGATAAAATAAATGAGTTGTAAAGTTTCTTTTTTGCATCTGAAGGAACAAGACCTTTAAGCCTGTTCAAGACTGAAATTTGTCTACTGATTTTGCGACAAAGTTTCGCAATATGTTCATGAAAGTTCACTGAATTTGTCGTCAAACTTTGAAACTTGTTTAGGTTCGCCTTAAGCGAGTTTAGAAGAAACAACTTTAATGTTAAATCAAGTTCGTCATTAAGAGTGTCTTGAATTATACGGGGGCATTCATTGCTGAAGTGAAGTTGGTTGTCATGAGCATAGGTGTTGAGTTCAGCTTTAGTCACGTTGAAGTGTAAATCATTAATAAAAATGTTAAAAAAGAAGAGGACCCAAAACAGACCCTGGTGGGATTCTTTTCGTGACTGCCGCCCATTCAGAGAATTTATCGAGAATTTTAACCCATTGTCGTCGTCCAGGAAGCTCCTTATTAAATGTATGCTCGTTGGGGATAGGCCATACGCATCTAGTGTAGCAAGGAGTAGATCGTGTGGTAAACTATCGAAGGCCTTGCTTAAATCAAGTGATACAACTCATACGCGACGTTTGGCGTCAAGATTATATTTCCAATTTTCTATTAAGTCAATTAGTGCTGTATCACAACCATGGTGCTTGCGCAAGGCTGACTGATGGCTAACCAGCAAATCACGAACCATTTATATATCTGTTGATACAGACACTTCTCGAAGATAGTATCAAAGATGACTAACACTCATGACACAGGCCTAAAGTTTTGTTTGTCCATCGGATCATCATTCTTGAATAAGGGTGTTATTTGGCCAGATTTCCAATCTACAGGGATATTTAATTTCCAGTTCGGATACAAACGTTGATCATATCAGTCAATGGCAAAACAATTGCTTTCGAGCTCAATCTGAGCAGGGCGGTAGAAATATTGTCAAAGCCTGGAGCTTTAGATTCTTTCAAAGAGTCCATAACATCAGCGACAATATGCTGATTCACTTCGTGGAATATGAAAGCGCTTTCTCTAATGTTTACATCATTGGGACACATAATGTTCTTAATAGATGTGATGCTCGGGTGGTTCTCAAGATTTGCATTGTTAGTCTCGCCAATTGGTGGGCAGATAGTTACAAAGTATTCATTGAAAACCTGCGCCACTTTAGATCGTTCCTTAATCAAAGTCCCATTAAGTAACACAATGTCACTTGTTGAATTTGAACCTTTCGTATGCAAAAACGGTTTAAATGTTTTCCAGAACTCATGAGTAAGCGTTCGTTTGGGAGCTGTTCGTATTCTGGAATACTTGGCCATGAATGCATTCTATGATCTGTTTATTCTGCTGGCCTGGAGGTAGAATAACTACAATATTCTTATTTCGGAATAAGAATACTCCGGCGGGAATATCCCAAACGGACGCGCCCTAAGTGGCATTATGCGTTTAAACCACGACCAAGTATTACATCTGTTGAAGTGGGTGATGATACGATCAGACACCGGTCTACTGTTCGTAACCTAGGCGTTATACTTGATGAGTCCATGTCCCACGGAGATCATGTCAGTAGCATATGTAAATCTGGACACTATCACCTTAGGAATATAGGGAAAATTAGGAAATACCTTGATGAAAAATCAACTGAAACTCTTATACATGCGTTCGTTACTGCAAAACTAGATTATTGTAATTCACTTCTTCATGGACTCACTAAGCATCAATTAGATAGAATGCAGTCAGTATTAAATACAGCTGCTCGCATCGTTACACTTACACGTAAATATGATCACATAACCCCAGTTCTAATTAGATTGCACTGGCTGCCAGTCTCACAGCGCATAATTTTTAAGGTTTTACTATTAGTTTATAAGGCCCTTAATGGCCTATCGCCACAATATATTACAGAACTACTCAAATATCGCCCTAATGTTCGCACGCTGCGCTCTACTGAACAGAAATTATTAGTCATTCCTAAGTCACGCACAGTCTCATATGGTGACAGAGCTTTTTCTGTAGTGGGTCCAAAAGTCTGGAATACATTACCGTTATCAATCCGCCTCTCACCAAATGTAGATATTTTTAAAAAGTCACTAAAGACACATCTTTTTAAACTAGCCTATAATTGATGTACAATATTTTAATTTGATTTGATTTTAATTTCTTACGTCATTGTCCATAGGGAAAATTTTTAGGTTGATTATTTTTAAAAATATTGTAAATAGGTTATTTCATTTTAGTTTTAATTATTCAATTCTTTATATAATATTCAATGTAAAGCGCCATGAAAAATTAGTTGATATGGCGCTATATAAATAAACTTATTATTATTATTATTATTATGCGTAGGCGACTGATCTGAATAGCAAATTGGGGAAAAATTCACACCGAAACATCGAAAGCTATGTTCAAAACTACCATGACGTCTACAAAAATAATACATTCCACCTCGCAAGGTCATCGTTGTCAGATGGAGAATTAACTCACAACCACTCCTGAGTAAAGCAACTCTCGATGGGTTAGGTATGGTGCAGATCCAACCAGAGGGTTTGTGGCTGAGACCAATAACCTGAGAATTTCAGACGGAACTTCAGAAATCAAAGCACTAAACAGTGACAACGCCATGAGTTCCCAACTCAAGGATATCACCAGCAAGTACAAGAATGTATTTGAAGGCATAGGACGAATTAGAGATATAAAGAACAACGAAGAGATGAAACCAGAGGAAGTAATAATAATAATAATAATAATAAGTCTTTATTAACAAATACTAGCAACAGACGTGCGAGTTTACAAATATGCTAAAAATAGTTTTAAAAAGTATATAAATTCTAATAATTAAATATAATAATAATAAAGAGAAAAATGTATAGTCTAAAGAAATGATTTAAAATGTTTTAGAAATATTTTGGGTATCCACTACAGAAATGAACATGATAAAATTAAATAAAGTTAAAAAGGCATCTATTAATGTAAGTTCGTTTAAAACGTTCAGTACGGACACGAGGTAAATAAAATTATGGCCACGGTCGCGTAACTGTCTTGTTCTCTTTTGCGGAAGTAGATCATAAAGGGGGTGATTAGGATTTAGAATAATTTTCTTCCAAAGTTTAAAGTCCCTTTCTCTAATGATGTCAGTAAAAGGTACATATTTTGTTGTATAGCCAAATCTAATGGCTCTTCTACAAAATTTGTCGATACGACTTAGGTATTTATCCTCATAGGCGCAGGCCCATACCTCAATAGCATACTTAAATAAAGACATAATTAAACTTTCAAATAAAGTAGTAAGTTCTTGTGAAGAATAGCCATAGAACTTACATACCCTTATAATATATAGGCGACAACTAGCTTTGTGTAGCAGATTGTCTATATGTAAATCCCAATTACAAGGATCTTCATTAAAAGTAACGCCAAGTAATTTAAGCGAGGTTTTTCTCTCTATTGTAGGTACTGGATCCGGTAGAGGCTTACATTTCTTGCCCCTAACTACCATCTCCCATGTTTTACTGATGTTTAATACACCCCATTCCAATATGGCGGATACACGGCCGGAGCATTGGCGCGGGACACGAAAACGAGGGTAGTTAGGCGGAAGTCGATGTCAAGAAGGTCATGAGGCGGGAATTTCGCGCAAGTTTTGAAGTGAGTTTGTTTTTCCGAGAGGATTGGAATAAGTAGATTTTATCCCCAGAGAGTTAGAAAATATGGCGGATATTCAGGCTATCGTTTTCACTGAAGAATATATACCTCAGTGAAAATGTTAGCCTGAATATCCGCCATATTTTCTAACTCTCTGGGGATATAATCTACTTATTCCAACCCTCTCGGAAAAACAAACTCGCTTCAAATCTTGCGCGGAATTCCCGCCTCATGACCTTCTTGACATCGACTTCCGCCTAACTACCCTCGTTTTCGTGTCCCGCCCCAACGCTCCGGCCGTGTATCCGCCATATTGGAATGGGGTGTATGTCATGAGATTATTTTGAGACCAACTCTCAATATTTTGAACTTCTCTTAAAGAGGGATCTGGAACATTCGTCTTGACAGGCACACTTAGGGTTGTGTCATCTGCATACTTAATTAATATATTCCTACATGGGTTCACAGCCACAATATCATTTACCATAATGGAAAACAATACAGGGCCAAGAACAGTCCCCTGTGGAACACCTCTGTTAATACAGACAAACTCTGTAGACACACCATCTACAACAACCCTTTGTTTTCTATTACTAAGGAAACTGATGATCCAGTTGGTAACATATGGGTTAATATTGAGTGACTTAAGGTGGCCCGCGGCTATTTATTTTGGCAACGGGGGTCTTTTTAAATTGCGTTTTTGAACAGCTAAACATTATCCGATTTCCGAGATTTTTTTAACTTTTAATAAAGAATCCTCGAATATTATAAAAAGTACAATTAGAAAGTGATTAACAGAGAATTGCTGAAGATATAAGCGATTTTCGAAAACGTTGTTTTTTAGGAAAGAGCGTATATTTAAAAACCCAAAAGATGGATTTGTTTCATTTTACTTTCAACGAGTGCCCAACATCCAAGGTCTGTGACAGGCAAGTTTCAGGTTAATCGGCACCATACAAGTTTCTCAGCAACCGGCTGATCAATTTTAACCTTAAAATGTTATGCTCAGGCATCTGGTTCAACTGCCGGAGAAATATTACAGTAATAATTAAATCGTACATACCATATGGAAGTTCAATACCACTTGAAACTTCTGCGCCAAAGTCAAGAAGATCGGAAAACTGCAACTAACGTTATGCGGCGAACGAAGTAAGATAGGTTATTGCTGATATTTGCGAAAGTCGAGAAATTTGTATTCTTTCGGCATAAAAAAATCACTAGTTTGTTTTTCTTAAGTTTCTAATATGACTTACAGTAGCATATTTTAAAGTACCTTACCGAGTTTCAGCGCGCTTTGACCATACGCTTTTGAGAAATAAAGGCTGTAAACTTCAGCGTGTGTGAGACTTCTAAAATCTAAATGCTTGGAAAACCCCTCATGTTAGCTAATTTATTCAATGGGTTTGTTTTGAATTTCCGCACGGGTTCTGCCACTTGGGAATCGCGAGGCAAGGAATAATTAAAATTATTGTTGAAATTAAAATTAGGATTACATTGTAATTCATGCGACTGTGTGCAGTAACCCATGAAAGTGTGACAACTAACACGCAAATCCTGGCTAAAATAGTGTTCGTTTTAAATAAGGGACAGTTATTCAAAATAAAAGTAAAAAAAGATCCGTACCGTCGAGAATTCTTTTTAATAAAAAGCAGTATTATGCTTTTGATACCGGCTCTGATACTCCTTGGCACCAAAACATTACTCAGCCTGGACTATTATTACAAACTTGCAAAATTAATCCTCATTTTAATTTCAACATTAATTTTAATTATTCCTTGCCTCGCGATTCCCAAGTGGCAGATCAAAACAAACCCATTGAATAAATTAGCTAACATGAGGGGTTTTCCAAGCATTTAGATTTTAGAAGTCTCACACAAGCTGAAGTTTACAGCCTTTATTTCTCAAAAGCGTATGGTCAAAGCGCGCTGAAACTCGGTAAGGTACTTTAAAATATGTTACTGTAAGTCATATTAAAAACTTAAGAAAAACAAACTAGTGATGTTTTTTTATGCCGAAAGAATACAAATTTCTCGACTTTCGCAAATATTCAGCAATAACCTATCTTACTTCGTTCGCCGCATAACGTTAGTTACAGTTTTCCGATCTTCTTGACTTTGGCACAGAAGTTTCAAGTGGTATTGAACTTCCATATGGTATGTACGATTTAATTATTACTGTAATATTTCTCCGGCAGTTGAATCAGATGCCTGAGCATAACATTTTAAGGTTAAAATTGATCAGCCGTTTGCTGAGAAACTTGTATGGTGCCGATTAACCTGAAACTTGCCTGTCACAGACCTTGGAGGTTGGGCACTCATTGAAAGTAAAATGGAACAAATCCATCTTTTGGGTTTTTAAATATACGCTCTTTCCTAAAAAACAACGTTTTCGAAAATTGCTTATATCTTCAGCAATTCTCTGTTAATCACTTTCTAATTGTACTTTTTATAACATTCGAGGATTCTTTATTAAAAGTTAAAAAAATCTGGGAAATCGGATAATGTTTAGCTGTTCAAAAACGCAATTTAAAAAGACCCCCGTTGCCAAAATAAATAGCCGCGGGCCACCTTAAGCTTATTGCATACTATATCATGGGACACCGTGTCAAAAGCCTTACTGAAATCAAAAAAGTACCTAGTACCTAAGTACCTAGCTGTTGCACAGAAGCCGCAACCAGTAGCATACTACCTCCAGAAGCCACTGAAGGAATGGTTAGATCAAGGCATGAGAGAAGGAATATTTGAAGAAGTACCACATGGTGTTCTCCATTGGTTGTACAACCAAAACCAAGATTTAGCAAGATGCCTAAAGATCAGCGGAAAAAAAGTATGGTAAGAGCCAGTGTGGACCTGAGGGTTCCCAATAAGCCCATGGACGTCAGGAGAACACAACACAACTGTAAAATCGTCTCTAAAATATACCTCAGGCAGGGATACCATCAACTGCAACTATATCCAGAGTTCAAATCAGCAACAACATTCAGCACACCATGGGGCAATATGAGACCACGGCGGCTGGTGTTCGGAGCCAGATGAGCCCAGGACCTGTACGATGAGATGATGTATTGGGTCTGTGCAGACATACTAGTTTCCGTGTGACGTCATACTCGTGGGAGGGTGCAACATAGAGGAGTATAACAGAACCCTGAAGCAAGTACTCCAGAGGGTAGCAGATTTTGGCATACATACATACTTTTATTATCCACTCCCCAGTGGGGCTTTTCAGAGATAATGTTATATATATACAGCAATTTTCATAAATTCAACCACTCCAACTATATCGGGTGCATTGTGGGTAAATGACTGCTGATGGAGCCTCAGCAAAAGTACCAGTTTACGAGATGTAGAGATATCAGACCGGTAGCCAGACCAAACGTTTAACCAAAGCCTTTTTCTATATTAGATTTTAACAGATTTCCTATGTTAGATAATACATATTATATTTATTTTCTAACACAAACTCTTAGAATGTGAAATAATTAACGAAACACAAGGATAAATTTTAACCGGAGCAATAGGCGAATCCTTGTTTACGTTTTTTCCTCATTAGCATACATCAAACTTCAAGCGACGTACATACAAACAAACAGAGTCCATAAATCGAAAGAGATTGTCACACTTGATAATCACCGAAAATTTGAGAGTGATATGATAAATATATTTTGAGGAATGAGCGTTTAAAAAGCTCAAAATTTACAATGAATGTATGGCTGTCAGCAACTCTTGCCCCCCAGCCCATTTTATAGTTTTGAAAAGTCAATTTCTCCGTAAATATTTAAAATATCAATCTCAAATTTTCGGTGGTTACTCAGTTTAAAATTATCTTTCAACTGATATACACCTTATTCCAAAATGGCCGCCCTAATTTGCATATAGCCAGAAACTTTTCATATTTAGCACAATGAATATCACCGTTTATTAGGATACACCGTAGTAAGCAACATGGAACAGTTCGATACTGTTGCTTCGAATAGCTGCAAATATACCTGTATTTTCAACCTAGAAAAATCATGAAATCGAGGCAATAAGGTCCACACTCATCTCTGGCCATATAAAACTCTGTAAATTGAAATATCTGTAAATTGTTTGTTCCAGCATTCATTATGTTGATCTCATGGAAAGAACAACGTAATGAATGCTGGAACAAACAATTTACAGAGATTTCAATTTACAGAGTTTTATATGGCCAGAGATGAGTGTGGACCTTATTGCCTCGATTTCATGATTTTTTCTAGGTTGAAAATACAGGTATATTTGCAGCTATTCGAAGCAACAGTATCGAACTGTTCCATGTTGCTTACTACGGTGTATCCTAATAAACGGTGATATTCATTGTGCTAAATATGAAAAGTTTCTGGCTATATGCAAATTAGGGCGGCCATTATGGAATAAGGTGTATAGTCTGTTTGTTTGTAGCTTGAAGTTTAATTTATGCTAATGAGGCAAAAATGTAAACAATGACGTCAGCAAGGATTCGCCTATTGCCTCAATTTACGAATGGTTATGAAACTCGGGGGACCTTCTTTGTTATATGTCTTTGTTAGCTTTTTCCAACCACTACCGTGCACAAAACACAATAGAAATTCCAACATGTTAATCAATTAGCCAATAGAAACGTGTGAGTTCAGTCGTTCAGGGAACGCTAATGAACTATGTCCGTGCACAATATTTCATCTATACCTACTATTTCAAGAATACTTTCGCGATTTGACGTGTTTGCCGTTGTTTCGCGATCGATTTGAATTTATAAATGTCACGCAAAACACACGAATTTTCATTTTTTTAATATAACGACAACAAATTCTACTTCTTTTAGATAGCAGTTTTCTATTAACTGATCTGTATTATTTGTATTCTGGCGCACCCAGTGCAAATAAATATTTAGCACTGGAACCACGCTGTGTTTACAAAAAAACAATAGTCCTTGGGACTGATGTAATCTTGTGGGCTTTAAAAGTGAACAATTGAAAGTGCTCCGTAATTTTATCAAACGAGTCTCACATCTCTGAATGTCACATGGTGGAAAAGAAGGGAAAGAGTCAAATATAGAGCTTAATGTAACACAGAATTACAGGCCAGACAGCTGCAATTTATTAACGAATCAGAATTTAAATATTTCCATTGATGTGCGTAACATTTATCGTTTGCTTAAGCTCCGAAGCTTTGTGGAGCATGGCACACAAATGACCGGATTCTTTTCAAAACAAACAGAATGATACGAGATATTGTTATTTTAACCTGGCGTGTGTACCATTTTCTTCCGAATAAATCTTCATTTCATTAAAGTGGAGATCTCAAAGCCATGAAGCAAATATGAATACTACTAATTTTAAGCCGGCAGTTAGTAGAAACTAAATATCTGCGGAGAACTTTAACTGAACTGAGAACTGAATGCAAATCGCGAGTTCGATAAAGTGAAATAATTAAGTCAAAATTTCATTCTTTATAATCGTAAACCCGAGAGTGGTTATCTTTCTGCGAACTGCTATTCCACTGGGCGTGTTTTTGTCTGTGTGTGCATAATATTTGCTCATCAGAACTGTATTTAAGTTTGGTTTTGAAAGTAGAGTTAAAAAATACATTTTATATTTTTTCATTTAGAACAATAACTCTAATTAACGTTCTGAAAAAAAAAAGATTTTGCACACAATATCATTGATTGTGTTATTATATCAGTGCAGATAACTAGAGCTAAGCTTTGAAAACTGTTTATTGTTAAACTAAATCGCCGAAGTTCCTTGAAAAAGTAGGTAGACTATACGGGCACTGTGCCAGTAGTATTCTGTTTTTATCTTCCATATTATTTCTTGTAACGACAACAACGGATTCTCTAAGATTTGTGCCATTAGCTATTAGTAGTGTTGGTTGCTGGACTCCACATTCAACAACGTGTTAGGAAATAAATAAATTTATTATCTAACATAGAAAATGCTTCGGTTAAAATCTAATATAGAAAAACGTCTTGGTTAACCGATTGGTCTGGCTACCGGTCTGATATCTCTACATCTCGTAAACTGGTACTTTTGCTGACGCTCAATCGGCAGTCATTTACCCACAATGCACCCGATATAGTTGAGGGGGGTCAGAATTTATTAAAATTGCTGTGTGTATATATATATATACAGTCAATGCCAAAAAGGTTGTCCAGCAGAACATAATATAATACTATAATATCCATTGTTTTGGGCTATCGTCTAGACCAAGACAATAGGCCAAAACAATGGATATTAAAGTATTATATTATGTTCTGTGGACAACTTTTTTGGCATTGACTGTATATATATATATATATATATATACATGTATATATACACTGAAACAAAAAAACTCTGCTAAAGACTTATATATATCATATACATATATCCTTTATATTTTTATCAAACTTTCTTGACAGTTCATTTCTTTGGTAGACACAGAGAAATATAATAGGCTTTGTTTTCCTTTGTCTTTGACGGTAACGAAGTAGCAAGTTTAACCGTGAAATTCCGCCGTTTTGGTCTGCAAGTTTTCGGTCACACATTTTCAATAGCAAAATCGGTAGCCGGTCAGTCGCCTTTCTTTAGTAATTGCTCAATAATCTAAAGGACGGTTTACATGGCACGTTTACTGCTCCGGGGCAAGATGTGTCACGAGATGAAAATGAGTTGTTTTGTGTATGACTTTATCTCTTATAACATTACATTTTTTACAGAGAATGATTATAATCCAACTATAAATCAAATTTGATAAGAAATATCGCTGTGGGATTAAACGTGTTATGTACACAGGTCATTAGATGAGTTATTGCTGACTACCTTTTCTGCGAATCTAGGACACTGACCCGAAATACTTCTCTTCACAAATTTGTATAATTAAACCACCTCCCCCGAAAAAAGTCGCTGATAAAAAAAACGATAAACAATAAAGG
Organism: Actinernus sp. WN-2022; assembly: GCA_030867875.1. Lineage (NCBI taxonomy): Eukaryota > Metazoa > Cnidaria > Anthozoa > Actiniaria > Actinernidae > Actinernus > Actinernus sp. WN-2022. The sequence goes on from JAOWCC010001589.1 coordinate 54,875,603, forward strand.
GCAGTGCAATATTTACTAGAAGCTGTTCTCAATGACAAGTAAGTGCTGCCATGTGCCATAACATAAATATTAATAATGAACGCTCCAATTCTTGTAAAACTGGATGCAGTCGGCCGTTTCTCGACAGGTGGCTTTGAGTATTTTTATTGTAGTACAGACTTTTCGCCACTGATCAGATAAGGGAAAAATCCATGGGCACAAAAGCCGAAGAACAACAAAAAACTACTGCAAGCTACGTACGGTGCGCGTCCAACCGATAGGCGAAGACAATGGGCCTTTTGCAGGAATGCAATCACGTGGTTGTACTCGATGGCAAAAAATCTAAATTAATATATTTAAAGGCACTTGTACGAGAACGGTAGTGTTATCAACAAAACCTTTTTGTAAATGCTATTTTCCACCTCCAATCGATTATCGATTCCTAAAACAGCATTTTTAAAGATAGCTTGCCATTCAGCATCCATGGTAACGCCTTTCCCATGGGGATCACTGGCTCAATTTATTCGTTAACGAAGTATTATATCAGCACGTGACTGTATTATATGAGCACTTGACTGTATTATATCAGCACGTGACTGTATTATGTCAGCACGTGACTGTATTATATCAGCTCGTGACTGTATTATATCAGCACGTGACTGTATTATATCAGCACGTGACTGTATTATATCAGCACGTGACTGTATTATGTCAGCACGTGACTGTATTATATCAGCACGTGACTGTATTATATCAGCACGTGACTGTATTATATCAGCACGTGACTGTATTATGTCAGCACGTGACTGTATTATATCAGCTCGTGACTGTTCCTGCAAAAGGCCCATTGGGTCGAAAGGAGCTGATTATACCGCTTTGTGTTATAGCCAAAACAGTAATCATTTTGAATTTCACGCTCTTGGTACAAGTTCTCTATTTATTCCATTTTTGAAAATGTAATCAGATTAACGATTAAAAAACCTTTTAAACGCTGCACCGTTTTTTACGAAATAAAAACTAACATACTCTCAAAATGTCCTTTGTTCATTTCTGTATTAGTAACCCATGGGTCGGATGGGTGCAATAAGTAGTGTGATCGTTTTAATAAAAAAAAAATGCAACACGGATATTTGGGTTCAGTACGATTCCGATATAATTTAAAGTCATTTCTGTATAAAGAGATACGAAATAACTCACTTTCATCTCGTGACACATCTTGCCCCTGGATCAGTAAACGCGCCGTGTAAACAGGCTACCTCTTCTGCTATTGAAAATATGTGATCAAAAGTGGTGGAATTTCACGGTTAAACTTGCTGCTTCGTTACCGTCAAAGATAAAGGAAAACAAAGCCTATTATGTTTCTTTGTGTCTACCAAAGCAACAACTGTCAACAAAGTTTGATGGAAATATAAAGGATATATGTATATGATATATATAAGTCTTTTGCAGAGTTTTTTTGTTTCAGTGTATATATATATATATATATATATATATATATACACCCGATCAAAAAAAAGATGACACTCGAGAATATATATATTTATCCCCATAGGTGTGTTTGTTTTTCCATAGAAAGCAATACCGTAATAATAATAATAATAATACAATTTATATAGCGCACATGATCCGAAAGTTCTAAGGCGCTTTACAGGAATATATATGTATATAACAATAATAAATCTAAATTATAATTAAGACATTAAGATATACATTAAAAATATACATTAAAAATATACATTAGGAATATATCTTAAAACTAAAAATAGGGATCAGTACGACTACAATGCGCGAACAATCGCTTTGTTTAGGCCTAAATGCCTAACAATTTTTCTTAGCGCCAGTGGAACTTGAAATCAACAAACGTTAGAAACAAAGGAAAGTTTAGGTACTTATAGGATCTAATATTGCTACTTCGGAAGTTTCCAGGGAACAAAATGATTATAGGTGGCAGATATTTCGCTATACAAACTCATAAAATAACTGTCTCAGCCGCGTGCTTTACCGAGGAAACTGTTATAAGACGGCTTCTTGAGTTATTTAAAAGTAGTATTTTTTGGCCGATAATACGCGCGGATTTTTCATTCTTTCGGAGAAGGTACGTTATTAATACGCGCAGGGTTTTCATTCTTTCGGACACGGTACGTTATTTCTTCACTCCTGACAAGAATCACAGCCGCTCTTTGTTTCAACGTTGAACCATGCTATTGAAGAAACCAATATTAATATTTATGTTGCGCCCAGAAAAGCTACTGTGTAATCACAGCCTCGATATGTGAAATGTGCTTTGTATGCCAGCGTCAAGCTCAGTTTGGTGAATGAAGAATCAACTACGCGACACCACCCAGCTTGGGATTAATTTTCCACGAGCGTGGCCATTTATTCAAGTATCGCGATAATCACTAATCCGTTTATCTCAATGAGGTGTTTGAGAGATAAATGTCATTCAACAAAGGTGGGAACAGACAACCGCCACAAGTCACACTTTGTCACAGCCGCTCTTTGTTTCAACGTTGAACCATGCTATTGAAGCAAACATTAACTTAAGGTTTTTGTTTTTAAAGTTCGAAGTAAGCAACATATTGCAGATATTAATATTTTTGTAATTTCGTATTAAAACGACTGGTTAAGAGGCCAAATTGGGCCATCCCTTCCGTTAGGACGACACGAATTGCTACCAAATTGTATTCTATTGTATTGTATTGTGTTGCGTTCTATTATTGTATTTTTGGGACATTTCAAGCGTTCCGATTAGGTGACTAAACCCCCTAATTGAATATATTAAAGAAACGAAAGTACATTTCTACAGGAGCCCAACGGTAATGGCTCCTTTCTACCATTATTGTTATTTTCAGAAAAAAATGTCTCATACAGGATCGGATTTTGCTACAACAAAAAGGAAACTTTGGAAAAGGCACAACATGCACTTGTTTGATTTTGAAATGTTATTTCGAAAGCCAAAACTATAACTAAAGCCCCTGGCTTTCATATATTTTATCGATCGGTCGCAACAAGACAAATAGCCAGGGACCTAAACATTTCGCTATCACGGCAGTTACGCGCGTGGTTGAACTGTATTATCTGATTATATGTGTTTTAAACCCCAAGAGAAAACCAAAGAATGAAAATAAATGCTGCACTATTTTAGCCACTTACCCAAAGAATTACGTAGTTTTGCTTTAATTCTAGCGCGGTGATTTAATTTTGTTCAGACCGGTGAGCGACTGTTACTGGTCAGCGACTGCAATTCAGAACTTTTTAAAAGAGACTCCAAGTCTATGTTCAGATGAGAAAGAAATCATATTGCTTTTGTAACAGTGATGCCGCCGGAAACTCTCGGATATAAGACATACACAACACATTTTTCGAGAAAAAAATCAATTATTTGGATGTTCAAATCCCTATATTTTCGTTCTAGTTGATAATTTTCCTGCGGCATCAACGTGGCGCACAGCATTTCACTTCTTAAAGACAAGGCAATACTACTGATAAATATTTTGTTTTGTATAAAATACAATTTCATAGCTTTAGGTTTGGTATTTTGTTATAATTTGAAGCTTTCAAATGAATTCCACTCCTGTCTTCTTCGTAGCCGTTCACGTAACGCTAGCATTATTGAAGAGAAGGAAAACATTTGGAAGTCTGCTAATATCTTTTGGACCGATAAGATGAGTAGATTTTAAAATTTTCATTTGCACTGTAATTCCTACACTTGACAAGATGGGCGGCCGCGTTTGGTTAGGTCGAATTATACTATTGAGGCTAATAAAAACATTTTTTTAAGTAAGACGTGCCATTGTCTGTGTGCTACGGATTTTTGATGCTCTTCAAGCGTTACGAACGGGTGACTAAACTGCCTAATGATTTGGCATCGCAATTATTTTCTAAAAACCATCCTTAATGCAAAGGTGTTCTAAGCGAACTGGGACTTTACCTCATTAGCTAAGTTGAAGTTTTGCAAATAAATAAGATGGCGGTTCAAAGACCAGATTGTGTGCGTGTTTATTCGAGCTAAAGGGGCGGATATTATAGGTGTTCCCATTTGTAACTTGTCCAGGTTAGATAGATTGAAAAGTTTTAGAAATATACATTATACAATAAAATTGTAGATGTTATATTATTTTTCGAAGTATTGATCTTCCCCTCGGAAGTCAGTGAGTTTTTGTTTCCCCTCGATTCTCGACTCCGTCTCGGGGAACAAACCTCACCATTTCCCTCGGGGCCAGTCATTAAGTGTTTAATATTACATCGTGTGTTTTGGCCTTAACTGAAATGTTAAATTATTAATTAACAGGCGGGTGCTCTTGTACATGTGTACACGGACGGCTCCGTACTGGTAACGCACGGTGGCACAGAAATGGGCCAAGGACTACATACTAAGATGGTACAAGTCGCTGCTCGTGCTCTCGACATACCAACCTCAAGGATCTACCTCAGTGAGACTAGTACCAATACTGTCCCCAATACCTCCTCCACTGCGGCGTCAGCGTCAACTGATCTAAACGGCATGGCCGTCAAGGTATAACTACATCGACTAGTGGGATAAGACCCGTTTCAGGTGGCGAACTGTATATGCGCCGAACTTAACAGATGAATTAAGTACGGCAGAAGAACGGCGTCTGAATCAATTGTGAGTTCGACATGTTTGAATTAGGTACGGCATTTGATTCAGGTGTGGCAGACGATTCAGGTGTGGCAGACGATTCAGGTGTGGCAGATGATTCAGGTATGGCAGACGATTCAGGTGTGGCAGACGATTCAGGTGTGGCAGATGATTCAGGTGTGGCAGATGATTCAGGTATGGCAGACGATTCAGGTATGGCAGACGATTCAGGTATGGCAGACGATTCAGGTGTGGCAGACGATTCAGGTTCGGCAGATGATTTAGGTGTGGCAGATGATTCAGGTGTGGCAGATGATTCATGTACGGCAGATGATTTAGGTGTGGCAGATGATTCAGGTGTGGCAGATGATTCATGTACGGCAGATGATTCAGGTGTGGCAGATGATTCAGATGATTCAGATGATTCAGGTTCGGCAGATGATTCAGGTGTGGCAGATTAGCGGCCTGATTCAAACATATATTTATGCTAATGTTGATTCAACATTAGCATATATTATGATAATGTAAAAACCTTTCCATAGTTCTCTATGATACGGTTTGCTGGGGTATTAAATTCGCTGAATTAAGTTCGCCTTCTGAATCAACCACTTGCTCCAACGTCGAACTTAATGGTATTGATTTAAGTAGCTTTTCGGAAATACATAGCCGAGGTTCTAATAAAGTATTGTTTTGTGTTGTAATTAGTAGTAGTAGCTCATATATTTGTAGTTATTCAGGATAATTTTCTTTATCTTGCTATGTCGGCATAGCTTTACATGTTTATTATCTGATGTCATTAGTAATACATATATTTTGTCCTCTGTACGTAGTTAATCACAAGCTTACCAAACCCTATCCTGCTATGAATTTGAAGCTGACATCCACACTGATGAGTTTGCCGTTTCCACAATCCCGTTCATTTCCAGATCGCATGCGAGAAAATATCGGAGAGACTTGTCACCTTCAAGGAAGAGAATCCCAAAGGCACATGGGAAGACTGGGTGAGTGACGACACTGGAGTGATTTGGTGAAAATTGACTTGATTCACAGTAATACATATAACATATATTTGTCTCACAAACCTATTACCTTACCTATTAAGCCTGTCCTCACTAGCGATATAAGCATAACCAACATACGCAAACGCAATAATGCATTCATTTGATCGTTAGCAGTATACATATTCTTCTTACGGATGTGATTACTGAGTTTGCGTATGTTGCTTGTGCTTATATGCTTATGTCGCTAGTGAGGACTAGGCTTTAAGTTCTAATGTATGCCGTATCTCTCTAATTTGATGTTTGTTCAGTTTAGACTATGTGAAACATGTGAAACGTCAAGTGTTAAAGGACTGACTACTCGGATACTCCGATATATGTAAAATTTCTTTTTTACATTCAGGTGCGTGCTGCCTACTTTAACCGTGTTAACCTGTCCGCCAACGGTTTTTACAAGTAAGTGTGTGTTTTGTTAATGGTTTAGCTAAATGGTTTTGTTAATGGTTTATTTTGACCTATACTCAAGTAAACTAAACCTCGTAGTCTGGGGTTCAACATACCCCACTAACCTTAATCGACGCTTAGTTTTGCTTCAAAACCGTGTAATTAGAAATATAAATAAGGATACATTTGATGCACATTCCGATCCAATCTTAAAGGAACTCAAAATGCCTGAATGTAAGGATATTTATTTACTATAATCAGAAACATTCATGTATATATGTAAAATTGGCTTACATCCTAAACGTTTTGGTAATGTTTTTATTAATTAGTCAAGTTCACAACTCAGTACAACACAATAAATGCCAACTCTTTCTATCTTCCTCCATGTAGAACAAAAACTAGACAGTTCTCTATTCATATCGAAGGTCCGCAATTTTCACTCTCAGTTCTGAAATTAGCAATGCCACGAGTATTACCTCTTTTAAAACAATATTAAAATTCGACCTTCTGTCCGTGACACTTTTATTAGTTGTCTTTATTTTTCTCTTTACAACCAACAAAGTCAGTCTCTGTTACTTATTAAGGTTTACTAGTTGTATCTGATAATGATAATACCGTCATAATTTAATAGAAAATAGATATTCATTAGGAGGAGACCCACAATCCTCTTTGGGCTTCCTCGCCACTTCTCCATACACGACATTATTATATACGACATTATTTGTAACAGTAATCTAGTGGTAAATAAAATGTTTAAAAAATGCCAACAGATTCACTGTTGCATGCATTCAAAGTCCATTACATATTGAAAGCTTCGAGGAATTAAGAATACAGCAGTACAAGTCATTTCCTTGCGCGTATAAGTTTCTTCCAAACTGTACCGGCGAAATCCCATTCGAACTCCAGCCCGTTAGTGAATTCCCCACCCTCCACTCCGTAATATCGCAAGGCCTAGATATGATTTTTCGAATACAGAACCCCAGATATTGGATATGACTGGGAGAAAAACTCGGGCAACCCGTTCAATGACTTCTTGTTTGAGTATGTCTTTTATTTCGAACACAGGACCCCGGATATTGGATATGACTGGGAGAAGAACACAGGCAACCTGTTCAATTACTTCTCCTATGGAGCTGCCTGTTCTGAGGTGGAGATTGATTGCCTAACGGGAGATCACCAGGTATAATGGACTAAATCAGCCACCTGGACGAGGAGGTGATCGTTTTCACTGACGTCATAAAAAAAAAAATTCCTCAAGAAAAAAATTATATTAGTAAAATATGTTTAATGTTGTGTATAGAGCAGGTAAAAATATAGAAATAATCGAAAGTTTGGAGCAATAGTATACTTTGTAACCGAGCTGTCGAACAAATAATATTCGAACAATTTAACGTTTAGTGTATGCGGCAGCCATGTTGGTTTACCACTTTGGTACACCAAGATGGCGGCCAAAAACGTACTCTACAAATAAAGCTGTTTTTCCCCGATGATCAATATGATTAGCGTTCACTTCAAAACACTTTAGATATCACTTTTAAAGGTTTATCAAGTCTAACATTAAAAAAAATGATTGGCCAAAATATATGGATTTTCATGACATTTAGGAAACACGCTGAGCTGGGCTGTCACAAAATTCAAAATACTCTAACTAAAACACGATTCACCGTATCGATTTTAAAGTTTTGAAGAATAACGAGAATACCGATATCTAAATCATATTAAAAGAACAGCTTTATAGATATTATAGTTTAGATTTTAGAGTTTTGATGACGTCACGCGAAAACGATCTATAGGCCTTTTGCAGGAAATAGTCACGTGCTGATATATCACTTCAATAACCAATGAATTGTGATCGTGTTGCCATGGGAAAGGCTTTACTGGAAACAGTCACGTGCTGATATATCACTTCAATAACCAATGAATTGTGATCGTGTTGCCATGGGAAAGGCTTTACTGGAAACAGTCACGTGCTGATATATCACTTCAATAACCAATGAATTGTACTCGTGTTGCCATGGGAAAGGCTTTACTGGAAACAGTCACGTGCTGATATATCACTTCAATAACCAATGAATTGTACTCGTGTTGCCATGGGAAAGGCTTTACTGGAAACAGTCACGTGCTGATATATCACTTCAATAAATGAATTGTGCTCGTGTTGCCATGGGAAAGACTTTACTGGAAACAGTCACGTGCTGATATATCACTTCAATAACCAATGAATTGTACTCGTGTTGCCATGGGAAAGGCTTTACTGGAAACAGTCACGTGCCGATATATTACTTCAATAACCAATGAATTGTGCTCGTGTTGCCATGGGAAATGCTTTACTGGAAACAGTCACGTGCTAATATATCACTTCAATAACCAATTAATTGTGCTCGTGTTGCCATGGGAAAGGCTTAGAAAGATCGACAATCGATTGGTGGTGGAAAACAGCATTTACAATAAGTTTTGTTAATAACACTACCGATCTATTATATTTTAAAACTAGCTATACTCACTAATGCTAATGAGTTGAAGAGCACTAGGCTTTACCGACTGTGATGTCTAACGATGTTTCTAGATCTTTTTTTTAATACCTGTAACCACCTTACATTTATATATGTTTTTAATTGTCTAATTCTAAAGCTATAGTGTTTATATTTTATTGAATCTTTGTCATATCTTCTTCTGTCTTATAATGTAATTATATAATGTTTCTATCTTGGTATATAATAGTCGGAAGGACCAGATTGGAAACAAGTGTAAGCTTTATCTACATATCCTCATTAAATAAAGTATTATTATTATTGTTATTATTATTATCTTGTACTTCATTTATTTAAAGTGGCTTTAAATAAATGAAGTCAGATTTTTTTCCCCTCAAGTACAACTACGTGATTACATTCCTGCAAAAAAGGTCCCTTGCACGGTTAGAATGTTACAAAGGGGATAACGAAATCACTATAATGCTTATTCTATGAAAAACAAGACGCCCGTTGGGCATTATACTCGGGCTTTCAGTTAGGGAGGAGGCAAAATTTTCTAAAACAATTCATGTAAAGAATTGATGACTTTGTGAAAACATTAAAAATGGCACTTGAAATTAGTTTCTAGCATTAAATGCATGTGTTACGTTTCCAAACTTTAAGACAGGAAATCGTCAATACAATGTTCTAATAATTTTTGTACAGCAGAGAATTGTTATTAAACATGTAGTAGAAATAAAAAAATGGTGCCATTTGAAGAATTATTCTTAATGTCAAAAGAGCATAACGAATAAATACAACCTTAACTTGGGCCACTTTTAATTAATACACAGAGTTCTAGCATATTTTTGTGTCATACATGGTTTGTGCTAGGGGAGCAGGATAATTGTTTCACTACTCATGCTTGTGATAATTTACATTGCAATCACATATGGGAGCTTCTAATTACAAAGTTTTACTGATAATTAAATAGAGGCTTCATGAGGGTTGTCACTGAAGGGACTGGTCAGAAATTAGCATGGGGAGGAGTTTGAGATTTTTTTGAATCCCCAAAAATGGAGGGTCATAAATCATGGGAACTGAAAAAAGGGGTGATAATAGGGGAGAAAGGGTCAAAATATTTCATACTCATTGTCCAGGGAGGGTTATTTTTTTATTTCATTCTCTACCCACACCCCCCCCCCCCCCCCCCCTCCCCCCCTTGCATCTCCCCTGCAAATGTTTGACTTAAGTCCCTAATATTTTTAGCCTGGCTTTGAGAGAAGAATAAATTACTTTAGATTCTTTTTACAAGAGTTACATATATAAATTATTTTGAAGAAGAATTGTGATTCGTCTCCAGAGAAGCCATATAATAAGAATATTATATTAGTCATGTAAAAAGAATCCTATTTTACACGGTGCCTGTGATGCGAACTTCCATGGAAAGCAGAAAGCAAATTGCAGCCATGTTTGTAACATTAACAGTACTAGCTACATGTGTTTGAGAAAATATGCATGTGGCAACACAAGACCAGTGATAAATAGTGAACACGAATGATTAATTGAATGCAGTTTATACACATCTGAATTGCTGTAGCTAGCTATAGGGTTGATTGTGTTCTACACTAACTCCAACTATTGCTTTACACTGTATACTACACTGCAAAATGTGCCACGAATGCTCAAATGAATGATAACCACATGAAACACACATGTCAATACATTCAAAATTAGTTAAAAACAAGCATTTTTGATCAGGATTATTTACACTGTCCACATCATTGCAGCAATCTTTTAGCCTTTTGTGTTACCACAGCAAGCCCAGTCCTTTCTCTTATAAAAATATGTTGAACGCACTTTGATAATCTATGATTACTTCTAGTTTAACTCCTGTCATAGCTTTGTATACAGTATCGAAGCACTTTTCGATCATGCCAGAGTGCGAGTTCTGCACACATGTATGCTTGTCTTCTATAATTTTCTAGGGATTGAAAACAAATTTTCTAGCCAGTATTTCAGAAAAAAATTGATAGGGACATTTTTTTCAAATCCGAAAGTTTTAGGCTAACTTACTCTCCCGAACAGCTTTTTAACCGAAAACTTTGTTGGGTGCCCTAATGGTTTGTGCTAGGGGAGCAGGATAATTGATTCACTACTCATGCTTGTGATAATTTACATGATTGCTATCACATGGGTGTACTAGATGGCAAACAAATCTTAATTCATATATTTAAAGGCACTTGTATGAGATCGGTAGTGTTGTTAACAAAACCTGTTTTGTAAATGCTATTTTCCACCTTCCAATTCTCAACCCCCAAAGGTGGTCACGGTCCCTTACGGGAGCTTCTAATTACAAAGTTTTACTGATAATTAAATCGGGGTTTCATGAGGGTTGTCGCTGAAGGGACTGGTCAGAAATTAGCAGGGGGGAGGGGGTTGAGATGGAGGGTGAAATTGTTTTGAATCCCCCAAAATGGAGGGTCATAAATCATGGGGAACTGAAAAAGGGATGGTTATATATATTTTAGATTTTTTGATTTCATTATCGACATACACCCACCCACCCACCCACCCACCCACGATTATATGCGCCACGGTATCTCGATTTCCATTGTCCGAGAAAAACGAGACGGTACACGTTGTAGATTTCAGATTGTCCATTTCATATTGTCCATTTCCTATTGTTAACAGCAAGAAGAGAAAATAAAATAAATTTCCTTCTTCGAGGATATGAATCAAAACTTTCTTTTGGATAAATTAAGGTAGATTTATTGAACGGTAATTTCAAGGTCTTCTGTGCAGTTTAGCAAAATAATAATAAGTCGAAGCCGGAGTTTCGATCAAGCCCGTTCGATCGTATCAATCGTCGGCAAACATAAAACTGCGTGACGACAAAAATATAAACGGCTTCGATCCACTCGTTTTTTCTATCACCGAGATGCCGACGCTGGCCTAGAACAACAGGAATCGGGTCATTTACTGCTATATTTGATGCCATTACTTTTAACAGAAACGAATATTAAATAACAACAATGTAAACTGGTAAGTTTTGTTGTTTTACTTACATTTCGGTACAACTATTTCACAACGTCAGGCCACATGCGATCAGGAGCGCCACCTATAATCCCTAATCCTTTCGTAAAATGTGAGAAGTTTCCATCCAAAGTTCTTCTAGAACAACTGAAACTGAAATCCATCGAAGAAACACTCTTGACTCTAAGTTGTGTGTTCGTCGGCTCCGACAAGGGCACCAGTTGCAATATCCTGAGCCTGTTGGAAGGCTTTCCCACGAATGAATTTAAATATTTCCCACGAATGAAGTTAAATAAAACATTAAGCTGTTTATATTTGAGAGAAGTGAGAGCGGACGACCTCGCCGGCTAGACTAGATTACTGAATACTGTGCGATATTTCGATCGCCACATCCCTTTCGTAAATGTAAGAATTTTCCATCGAAAGCCCCTAAAAGTCCTGTCAGCCCTAGAATAACTGAACATCTTGGTATTTCATTCGAAGAAACCTTTAGTTTCAGCAAAATAAAGGTTAAGAATGGCCCCGAATCTTCGCTCCGTTGCTGCGGACTTGGCACATTATAAGTATAAACCCAAGACAGACCACAACCAAGATCGGGCGGGTGTCGAATCTGATTGGTTGATCCTGTCACGTGTTGGGATCGAACAATGGGCTCCTGTGTAATCTGATTGGTTGCTGGCGCATTTCAGCGACATAAAAAATAATAATAATAATAATAATAATAATAATAATAAACGGCTTGCATTTTCTGACTCGTGCCGGCCAAAGGCCCGGCCCGAGTAACAAGGGGGAAATCCATTCTTCTGCGGTATTTACTGATAACTAGACAACTGTCTGTTTTCAGGTACTTCGTACCGACATCGTGATGGATGTTGGCAACAGTCTCAACCCCGCTATCGATATCGGACAGGTAAGAACTCCTACAGGTTAACATCGTATACCCGATATTCTTGGGTTGTAATCATGCCCTAAGGGAATACAATCACAAAAGCGTATCCGTCATGTAGGTTCAAAACTAGCTAATGAGGTATCCTTTGTTCCTACCAACCAACATGGCTGCCAGTGCAACCCACCAATACTGTTTACTGTTAAATTGGAGAGGAGAAGCATATCTGACATATTATATGGACGAGAGTGATTTACCAGGAACTAAACCATTTGTAGAATCCATATCTCGCTCACTGCAAGAGAACCCGATGAAATTCTCAGCCCAGAAGAGCTTCGATAGCTCACGTAGGCACAGGCAGCCCAAGCTCTGTATTTGCACTGTGTGACTATTATTTCACAAAATTCTTAGATAAAGAAAATAAACTTACCTTAAGAATTTGTTGTTGTCCTGTTGTTTCTCTGGGGTCTAGAAATGGCGGTTATGGGGGCATTTCTCTCACTTTGGGTTTTTCTCTCTTCTCTGTCTAAAAGAAAGGAAAGGCTGCACACTCAAATTCAAACCACGAGGCACTTGAGGACGATTTTTCGCACGAAAACCCATCCGATAGGCGTAACTTCCTCCGTCAGGTGAAAGGTAGATAGTTTTTCTTACCCCAGAAGTTTACAGACTTGAGAAATCATTATCCTAACTCTTCCAAATGAACTCATTTCTTTGAAAAAAGCTCTCTCATTCTTCGTCAGAAACTAAGTGTTTGCTGCTATTCGGTCATGACCGTGGCAAAATTCCTCTTTCCGGCAGAGGGACAGTCAATAAATTGCCAGTTACGTTACTCTCTCCCCACGGGGTCTAACGTGCCGCCTATTGTACTGAGTAGCCAATCGCGTGGCTACAATTTCAAACAAGTTGACAACGCTTGACGTCGGCTAGTTCCCAAAGATCACGGGCTCAGAACTTATACATTATATGCCTTATTTTGAAACTTGTCTACAAGTGAATCGGATCTATGGTAAAGTGGTTTAGAGCGCGCGCCTCGAATCCAACGAATAGGAGTTTGATTCCACACAAGCCAGTAACATTAAAAAAGAAATATTTTTCTCCTTTCTCAGTTTTATTTTATCTTTTCCTCTATTTTAAGCTATTTTTTTTATTAAAATGATCGCATACGAAGTACATTAATCAGTCTATTAAAACTGTAGTGTTCGATACTTTCACAGGATTTGATATCATTGTACGATAATAATAAAAATAAAAATCGAGGTCATGACCGTGTTGGAGCTTGAGAGCCAATGCAAAACAAAGTTTTAGTGTGGAAGGCGGCTCTAATAGCTTAAAATAGAGGAAAAGATAAAATAAAACTGAGAAAGGATATTTTTTTTTTTATGTTACTGGCTTGTGTGGAATCGAACTCCTAATCATTGGATTCGAGGCGCGCGCTCTAAACCACTTTACCATAGAGCCGATTCACTTGTAGACAAGTTTCAAAATAAGGTATATAATGTATACGTTCTGAGCCCGTGATCTTTGGGAACTAGCCGACGTCAAGCGTTGTCAACTTGTTTGAAATTGTAGCCACGCGATTGGCTACTCAGTACAATAGGCGGCACGTTAGACCCCGTGGGGAGAGAGTAACGTATCTGGCAATTTATTGACTGTCCCTCTGCCGGAAAGAGGAATTTTGCCACGGTCATGACCGAATAGCAGCAAACACGTAGTTTCTGACGAAGAATGAGAGGGCTTTTTCAAAGAAATGAGTTCATTTGGAAGAGTTAGGATAATGATTTCTCAAGTCTGTAAACTTCTGGGGTAAGAAAAACTATCTACCTTTCACCTGACGGAGGAAATTACGCCTATCGGATGGGTTTTCGTGCGAAAAATCGGCCTCAAGTGCCTCGTGGTTTGAATTTGAGTGTGCAGCCTTTCCTTTCTTTAAGACAGAGAAGAGAGAAAAACCCAAAGTGAGAGAAATGCCCCATAACCGCCATTTCTAGACCCCAGAGAAACAACAGGACAACAACAAACTCTTAAGGTAAGTTTATTTTCTTTATCTGAGAATTTTGTGAAATAATAGTCACACAGTGCAAATACAGAGATTGGGCTGCCTGTGTTCACAGTAAAATAAACTGGAAAGCAGCTGACCGCATGGAAAGTTCAGGACAGGAGGACTTTTATTTATAACTGTCTTTTATATTTAATGCTAAAGGCCAAATAAGCCTTAATTTACCGGCTCCTGGTTAGCTCAGTGTTTAAAGCTCCGATCTTCATATTCGTAGTAATACTTTCTACGCAGTGATTTGAAATCGTATCAAGAAATGGCAATTTTTTCAGAACAAACGCAAGAGCCTCCTATGAAGCTATTGCTGGTTTGCAACCAGTCCCCAGGACCAGTCCCCAGGGATTCAAATGACAAACCCGTGGCGGCCATGTTGGATGACACAACAAAGACAAACTGACGAGAAATATGTTGTTCCTGTCATCCAACATGGCCGCGATGACGTCAGGTGCACACGATCAATACCCAGGCCTGTAACAGCTAATTCTATTGTATTTTGATAGAAATTGAACTTCATTAAAATTATTTTAATACTACTGTTTTAAGATGGTGTGCATCTAAAACTAGTTTCATTTTCTCTTATATTTTCTGCTCTCCTCTTTCCCTAACTTTTTAACTCCTTTTCTTCCTCTAACGTTTTAACTCATCTTTGAGCTGAGTTTTTTGTTGATTCTTGGCCATGCTCCGAAGGTTTTTCGGCCCCGGGTTCTTCGGTTTTCCTCCCTCCGAAAAACTCAACATGTGAGTTTAGCGTTGTGAGTTGTAAATATTGAATGCCAAGCGTGTGTGGAGAATGCTTGGATCATTAGCAGATTGTGCTAAAGGCCAAATAAGCCTTAATTTACCGGCTCCTGGTTAGCTCAGTGTTTAAAGCTCCGGTCTGTTGTGCGGGAGGTCGCGGGTTCAAAGCCCGACCGGACCAACACTCTGCCTTTGTGAAACAATCTCGTTCTCGAACTGCAAATGGTTAGACCTTCGCGTCTTCTCGGATAAGGATGTACAAATCGTAGGTCCCACGTCGGCCTCAGGTTTACCAGTCTCACCAGACTGTCACGAGTTGCGTTACTTTGCGTTACGTTAATTTGCGTTACTTTACTTTGTGTTACATTACTTTGCGTTACTTTACTTTGCGTTACTTTGCGTTACTTTACTTTGCTTTACTCTGCGTTACTTTACTCTGCGTTACTTTACTCTGCGTTACTTTACTTTACCCTGCGTTACGTTACTTTACTCTGCATTACTTTAGTTTACTCTGCGTTATCTTACTTTACTCTGCGTTATGTTACTTTGCGTTACATTACTTTAATATCCAAAGGTAAACAAAATATTTGATATATTTGATTTGTGTGACTGTTTTATTGCTCTTTTTTCAGATCGAGGGAGGTTTCGTGCAGGGCCAAGGCCTCTTCACGTTAGAGGAGGTGCGTTTCTCACAGGACGGCACGTTATGGACGACAGGGCCTGGTGCCTACAAGATCCCAGGCTTCTCTGACATCCCGGTCGAGTTCCACGTCCATCTTCTTCGAAGTGCTCCTAATGAGAAGGCTGTGTACTCGTCAAAGGTACTCGGCGCTCTTAGCTTAATCTATAGTCAAGTTTTTATTTCGAAATGTATGTGGACTAGTTTGTAGTTTCACACTGGTAAATAATAATGCTGTACGGGTTTGCTTGGGTTACTGTTCCTTTCGAGCTGGATAACCTTTTCGATATCACGCCTAGCAAATGTTTTGGTGTTTTCCATCATCCTATTGCTCTGTTTCGCAATAGACCTTTCAGCTTGTCTGTTTGTTGCCCCATTTCAGACCACGTGAATTTTCCCTTGAGTTAATGCTTTTTCTGTATCCCGAGAGGAAATGTACCAGTTTCTATAATCGGAAAACAAAGCACTGAATCCTCAGGAGAACTATATCACGTGGTCTGAAATGGGGCAACAAACAGGCAAGCTGACTAGGTCTATTTCATTACGGATGCGATCGAACGCTCGCTGACTGTACGCGAGACAAACTATGGCATTTCCGTAGCCATGCCGAAGACCGAATGCAGAATGAAGAAAGTCTGAGTTCATCGTACAGTCAGCAAGTGCCTGTATTTGTCAATAAAATACAAACATAACATCTGAAACAGTTAGTTATGGATTGCATTCAAGGCCGTTTATATGCACAAAGCTTAGGCCTAGTCTTAGGACTGTGTCCAGTCTAAATTCGTTGAAGTGTAACATAAGAAAGTTAGATCTATCAAGCTTGTTAGATAATAATTCTTATTGCTGCAAATTATGCAGCTCATGATATAATCAGTTCTTGCATATTAATTCTTAGACATTATAATATATTTAATTATAGTTATAGTGGATTTTAAAATTGTACATAACGTTAGGTAGGATTATCTTATTTTACTCTGTCTTTCGTTATAGTGTTCCCCATTAGCCGAATAGCTAAATACATTGACACTGAAATGAATTAGTTATTATTATTATTATTATTATTATGTCTCTACCTTTAATATTCCAACTGAGCGCACACCAATAAAGCACCGTCATTAGCCAATCACCTGCTTGAATGTCACTGTCATTAGCCAATCACCTGCTTGGATGTCACTGTCATTAGCCAATCACCTGCTTGAATGTCACCGTCATTAGCCAATCACCTGCTTGGATTTTGTACTGTGCACGAAGTTGGAATATTAAATACATTGTAGTATCACGATTTACTGAGACGCCAATATAACATGGTATTGGCGTCTCAGAATACCAGCCTCTGATTGGCACTTGCGCGAGCCCTTGCAGTTACATGGGTTCCAGGTCAAGTTCAAAAGTCGTTTGTTCAACAGCAAGATTTCTACAATTTCACCTTCAAAGCACTGTAAATTACAAGATAAGAATTATTCAGTCCTAAAGGTAAGGTTGGCATTGTAGTTTCCGTCATAAATCTTATCCGCTAAAAGTACAATTTTCACAATTTTTGAAGAGATTTCAAAATACGTCGCGAAAGTTTTCTCCACTCAAGCCGTGAAACCGTTGCCATAGAAATACTAGACGCCTTTTGAGAATTGAAATTACGATCAGCATAAGTTTGGTGCTTCATTCTCTTCTTCCTTTTAATAATTCCCGACTTAACTGTTGAATCGCGATACAAAACTAATTGCGATTTTGAGACGCCGATACCGAATTATATTGCCGGCGTTGGAAGAACCATTCTTTTTTCGTATTGGACGAAATATATTTTCTCCCAACTGGCCGGCAATAAAATTCGGTATCGGCGTCTCAAAATCGCAATTAGTTTATATGATTAAAGAAAAACTCATGAGGTTACGTAAAATGTATTCAGAAAAATTGAAAGATACTATATCGTATAATATTTTACGTTTTGACAGTTCTCAGTTCACAACTCGCACCGCACTGTACTAGTATCTACAGCGGTGTATTATTGTTGTCTACAGGGGGTAGGTGAACCTTCTCTTTTCCTCTCCTCGTCCATATTCTTCGCTATAAAGGATGCGATTGTGAGCGCAAGGTAATGTATAATCTATATGGCCCTTTTTCTCTCAAATGTAACTACGGCGTGACTTACTCTAAAAACTTTGCGCTGAGTGGAGAAGAAAATTAGTTTACTCTCAATAAAGTTTAAAGGAAACTCCGCCTGGCGACGCTACTGTAGATAGAAATATTACATGATTATACAGCGAATTTGTCGATTTGTTTTAAAGATTCTTATATTCCCGAACGAATTACCATTCGCCTCGTTTTCATGAGCGCTTTACATGAAATTTTCAAAATGGAGGAGAGAACTGCGAACGGAACTATTGGAAATTTACTGAAATAAGTGGAAAATATATTTTAGTTTTGAAAAAAATGGATACAAGTATCATTTTGGGCTTTGAATTTCGTAGGCGCCACCATGTTGGATGACGTTTTTTGGCGGTTCCTACTGTTACACTATTGTTTTCTGACAATGGGCTTTTATCGCACGGCGGCCATGTTGAGTCCCAGGAGAATAAAAACCTTTGTTTTCGTCCGGTAAACTCGTTCTGAAACCAACCAGTGCGAGGCTACTGGGGCCAAAACTATTGTTTTATCCAAGATGGCCGAACTGCGATAATAGCCCATTAGGAACCGCCGCTGCGCCTCGAGATTCATTTGCTTTCTCGGTGTTTTGATACACGGTCAAACACTTGAACTCGTTTTGATATATAACATAAATACCTGATTTATATGTTCCTAGTTCACCTGTTTCATGTGATAGAGCATTACTCGACAGCCTTGCTTTGGCGTACTCTGAAGGAGAAACGGCATAAATGCGGGCAAACCTGTAATAAGAGCTATTACATGTACCATATGGTTTAGTTGACAGACCCTCGCCCCAAAACTAGACAGTTGAGAATTAATATACGTCGATAAAGAGCTGCTGAGCATTTTTATTTTTATTTTCTGGTAGGCGTGATGTTGGTATAGAGCCGGGCATCTTCAGGTTCGACAGTCCTGCCACTAGTGAACGTATCAGAATGGCCTGCACTGATAACTTCACTAAACAGGTGAGTTATAAGTCTTTTACCCGTTTATTAAGAAAATAAATGATGTATATATGATCATAACAGCACATCTTGAGAAACGCAATGTTTCCAATGTTTGATTTTTTTGTATTTTCTTAATAAAATTAGCGATAAAGAGGCCTACCATCCACATAACTTTTTAAAACGCGTGGATACCCCCATTTTTTTCTTTTTGTAATCTATAATATAAAAGCTAAACAACGTTTACATAAAATTGAAACTTGATGTCCATTTCAGCAAAAAATATGTCTGTTCATGGTCACTAATGAGACTTACAAAGCAAAATTTGTACAAAAATGATAGTCATTGTAAGATAAATGGTTTGATTGGCATCCTTTGTGAAGAACGCAATGTCTAACGTTTTTGCCCTAATATTTTGCCAGATAACCCAAAATATTAATCGAATAAAAAAATCGTGTCTCGGACAAAGAAAAACGCTGAGTCAGCACTTTTTTCGATTTTCATCCTTAATTATCTCTCTTAAACGTATGTGTACCCCATAATTTTTTTTTTATTTCAAAAGCTCCTTAGGGGATTCAAACAATCCATATAGATGTTTAGAAAACGAATTGGTTTGTAATTAGTAGGCACCGTCCTTAAGGTATCAGGAGCCCTTCAAGAGCGCTTCCAGAAAACTTTCAATTGCGCGTTAAATTCAAGAAAACCCCTACAAAGTATATATTTTCTGATAGCTTAATAAACATAGATTCTAGAAAACAGCTTGATTTTCCTCATTAGTAAATACTCTCTTATTTATTGTGATTTTAATCCAATTTGACCATACCTTATATCTGGAGGTCCTGTCCCTCGGGAATTTGACGGAAATCCTCGCTGAATCGACCTTCATAAAGTAGAGATATTGATCTAAGAAAGGGTGTCTCAGTTTTCTGATATCTTATTCCGTCGCGAAAATAATCAACTGCAAAGATCCGGAACACCTTTTTTAGGGGTTGAAGAACGAAACATGAAAGTATCTCAAGAACAAAACAACGCATAAAAAACTGAGACACCCTTTTTTGTCAACATATTGATCTAGCAATATGCCAATTTTCAATCCGATCTATTAAAATCTAGAGGGACAGGAGCTTCGAAT
This sequence comes from Actinernus sp. WN-2022, assembly GCA_030867875.1. Lineage (NCBI taxonomy): Eukaryota > Metazoa > Cnidaria > Anthozoa > Actiniaria > Actinernidae > Actinernus > Actinernus sp. WN-2022. The sequence goes on from JAOWCC010001589.1 coordinate 54,895,687, forward strand.
ACATGCTACAAAACTTGCATTTATAACGCCGTAAAAAATGGTTTGAAAGTTTCCTGGCATCCCACTGAAGTTTGTTGACACAACTAACTTATTCTCACATTAAGAATGTCATTTTTCCAGTATTTGATGTTGAGCAGTAGGTATAGCGGAACACGATACCATGTTGTTCATGAAAGGCCGCATGCGATTTTGCGCGCTTCTGTGAAGGACTACGCAGACTACGATAAGTTAGCTCTTCGGTGCGATATCTTCGGTTTGAATATCGCAGTAGACAAGTTCAATTTTAGAGTTACCATTGTCATGGTATTTCACAGAAATCATGAGTGCACAGAGAAGGCAAAGAAGAAGAAAGCGTAGAGAAACAGCCAAACCAGTACAATAACTGTTACGGAAGATCGTGTTAGGTTTCTGTTGTCCTTCGTCTTCGGCTATCGAAGGCGAAGTTACAGTCGAAACTTCAGGGCGAAGTTTATGGGCACTTGCACTCTTTCAACTTGGAATTGACTTTGCAGAATATCCAACTTCTGTCCACTGATTATCTTGGTTATAATATGAGCCAAGATCGCTTTCCGTCAGCGTCGACTTTCGTTTCATCACGGAAGAAAACGAACATAAGCCCTCCCTAGGCAGCTAGCTTCAAATTACGAATTGAGCTATATATATATTATAAAACTATATTTTAGACATGATTTCTGTGTGAAACGTAAATGAATATTTGCAACTCAACGGCTTCAAGACGAGCAAGACGAGTGAGCGTGTTTCGTGTTTATTTATAAAAGTTCACGTGTTTTTTTCGCGGTTTCCGTGAGAACGCTTCACAAGTGCTAATAAGCCGTTGACAGCCTGCTTTCCCGTCCATATTTCTTTTAGCCATTTTTGTATTGGAAAGCGGCTCTTTCGCTAATCACTATCTATCACAGACCATAATACTTATAATAAGTAGCTTAGCCAATCAGATTGCATGCTTCCTGTTAAAACATTAACCGGTTTCTACCGTAATTATCGATAAATGTATTGCGCTCAGACTTCCTTTCCGTTGTGTGTTTCAGTTCCCAGCCAACGCAGATGCCAAGTTGAGGGATTTCAACGTGACAGTCTAATGACATATGGGATATTTTCAAACCCTCGATCAAATACTCTATAACTCTGAGTGGTAAATGATCTGGAGTCCGAGTGGTCATGCAGGATCTCTCTAAACCACTTGCCTGTGTGAATTATTATGACATAGAGCAGATTTGGTATGAGTGGGACAAACTACGGCATATCCGTAGCCTTGCCGTAACCGTGCTGTGCCGTATTTCTGTAATTTGATTGGATCAGCAGGGCAAAAACAATGGGAAACCATTTCGACGGCATGCCGTACGGTAACCGTGCTGTAGTCAGTGCTGTAGTCAGTGTTGACCACTCCGACATGTGTACAGTAACGTCCGGTGTACCACAGTGGTCCGTACTTGGACCCCTACTCTTTCTTTTGTTCATTGATTACCTCCCTCAAGGTATCTCCTCTCAGATCCGTCTTTTTGCTGATGACTGCATTATATATCTCCAGCTGTCTTCTGCACTCTCTCCTGAAGTGCTTCAAACTGACCTTGATACCCTATCATTATGGGCCAAGAAATGGCAAATGCGATTCAATTGTGAGAAATGCTTCACAATGCATATCTTGCGCAGCCAGTCTCCAATTATTACCACCTATTTCCTGGATGACAAGGCTCTTAAGAAAACTAACTCTCACCCTTATCTTGGAGTCATCCTGTCCTCAGATCTTCGTTCCAATAAGCACTGTGACCATGTGTCAAGTAAGGCAAGCAGGACGCTGAATTTGATCTCAAGGAACTTCTATCATTCTACTCATGAGGTTTAAGGCTAGGCTTTACCTCATTCTTGTTCGCCCCATTATGGAGTACGCATGCTCAGCATGGGATCCTAATACTCAGCGTAATATAAACCAGTTGGAAAAGGTGCAAAGACGTGCGACACGTCCAGTGTCAGCTCCATGTTGTCTAACCTGAACTGGCCCCTCCTTTCTAAACGGCGGGAGTGCCTCCGCCTAAGCTTTTTTCACAACGCCACCCTTGGCCTCAACACCATTGAGCCAACTCAGTATGCCGCCCCATCTACAGGGGTTACACGGCGGAAGCACTCTAAAAATTACAATCACTTCCTTGTGCGCACTGATGTCTTTAAGTACTCCTCTTTTTTTCCCGCACTATTCCTGCCTGGAATAATCTCCCAGAGCATGTCGTGAATACAAAAAGCCCCGAAAGCTTTAGCAAGCAACTCCTGTCTTTCCTGGCCTAATACTACTTACCGTATTTCTATATTGTTTCCATTAGCTGCAATAAGCTTATATTTAGTTGTTAATCGATTTACTTATTTTTTTATGTATTTATTAATTTATATCGGTTAATTGTATGCAAATAGCTTTACCGATCAAATAAACAGATACAGATACAGGTAGTTTGTCCCACTCATACGAAATCTGCTCTATTACCAAACAAGTGTTACCTTATGGCAAAAGGAGGTTGAATGGTATACTCCTATTTCAAAAAGGTTGTCAGTAAAACGACAAGCGACATTGCTAGCCCGAAATGCATTGTGGTTATAACTGTGCAGCTGCGCGAAACGGATAAACTACAGTGTGATTCGACAATCGATTCGCAGGAGAACATTAATATTCGTCTTACACTTTTGACACCAAAAACAAACGAAGTCACCAGACTTTCAGCTACAACCACAACCTATTCAGTCTGGGATGTAGCTTGTCTTTTGCCCTTTTCCGTTTTCGGGGATAACTTTTTTTTTAAATAGGTGTATACGTTTTGATGGATGTGTGACGTGACCTTTGATTTTGGTTCTTTATATATTTTGTTTAGAGTTCCCGCCTAGGATAGTCTTAAGAGGTGTAGCAATAGTTTAAGAAAGATTTGTAAACTGTTTTTAAAATGACCGCTCGAAATAAACAAGGCAGAGATGCAAATTTTAAAAGCAAACACCGATTCCGTATTGCGTTACTTTGTTTCAAGGGAATTTTTAAGAACATGTCATTCTATCTATCTGATCCCATATATTTGTACACCTATTCATTGCTTTCTTTAGAAAAAGCTAGAAAATACCCAGAAATTAGAATTGACGCTGCTCAAGTCCTCATCGCGGATGCCCTTCTTGCTACTAACTGTAAAGTTACCGTTACCGTATTTATCCGTGAGCGAGCAGCCGTGTTCAGAAATGTGTGTGCTCATTCATGTAGGTGTCCTCATGCGTAGCCTGCTATGCGCAAACGTATTTTTTCACTCTTATAAATTCGAAGAAAAAAGTAACGTCTGCTTACCCGAGCGCTTAATTAGTTTCCAATATGCACACCTCATTGTGTTATGGTTCAATCAGATTTTACCTTCCATATCCTTGAAAGTGACGTAATGTTACATTTAAAAGGAATTCAGACAATATATTTGCCATTGACCAATCATAGGAGAGTGTTCAATGGCCGCCAATTCACTAAAATTCTAACAACGGCTTTGATTGGGCAGAAAAATAAAACAAACGTGCTGACGTCTGCTTGCATATTGGAAACTAATTAAGCGCTCGGGTAAGCAGACGTTACTTTTTTCTTCGAATTTATGAGAGTGAAAAAATACGTCTGCATAGCAGGCTACCTCATGGGCCGATCCTAACTGCCTTAATATTAATGGCGAGGGGGCTCAAATTTGACAGACATGGTATTGGGTCCACGGCCATGAATTACTTGGTGGTGATGTCGTAGGCTACACGGGCTATCACAACAGCAATAATAACTTAAATTGTCAACATTTCCACATGTTTACCCTTGAGAACACACTAAAATACACTTTACATCCACGAGTTCGCCATTGGAAGTAGGTGTATGCGTTTTGATGGATGTGTGACGTGACCTTAGGTTTTGGTTCTTTGTTTATAGTTCCCTCCTCGGACAGTTCTAAAGGGTGTAACCATAATTCAAAAAAGATGTGTAAACTTTTTTTAATGAACGCTCGAAATAATTTTGCCAATAAGCTATTAAGCCGATTACGGATAATCAGTATGATTACATTCTGTGGTTGCGTTCCCTGTTGTATTACTTTGTTTTTGGGGAGTTTTTAAAGAACATGTCCTATTCTATCTATCCGATTCCACGTCTTAATTGAACACCTATTCATCGCTTTCTTTAGAAAAAGCGAGAAAATACCCGACATTTCGTACTCTGACAGAGATTTGTATACCCTGTTTCCATTTCTGTCGGTAATCGAAGTATTTATAAACTGTAACGTGACTAGGTCACGTGTAATGGTCACGGGCAGACTTAATGTTGCAAAATGAAATATTCCGCCGGCTAGTTTGATTGTAATGAGAGTATGTAAACAACTGTTGCGTAACAATCCAGTGACACACACGTGCGATGGGGTAGGGGAATCTCAATTCAATGCACCCCCTCACGGAGTAGCGCGGGGACAATGTGACTTCAACGGTGGTTACCTGGCCATTCACTTCTGATTTTCATCAAGCGAAGACGTGTGATTTTATTCGCTTCAAGGTAAGAATATTTTTTGCTTTTTCTTGTAGTTGTTTCTTGTTGTACCTTGCTGGTGATATGTTGCTTATGTTTAGGCTTATATTTCTTTCAAAGCACGCATAATTTTCACTTTCAACTTACCGGCGTAAGTTAAACGTTAGTTCAACTTGTGATTGGGATTAGAACATGGCGTGCGCCGTTCCTAAAGTTCTTATTTTAGGCCATTCCTTCGTGAAGGCTTAAGCGCGACTTAAAAGTTGGTTTTGATGCCCGTGTAGACAGCAGTTTTAAGCTTCAGGGCACTGTGTCGGTGTTTTTGTTTGGTGTTGGCGGTCGCAGCGTCTCAAAGCTTCGGTTGAATGACCTACACGTGGGTCATGACAAAGTGCGAGTCAGCGAGTCAGGGTGCGAGTTATAAAATTAATCAAATTTATATATAATTATATACACTTTAGCAATGTTTTCGTAATTAAATTGATTGCAAAATAAACAATTGTTGTGACAGTTATAAAATCCAGGCTCCAAACAAGCGTGATCGGTTATTTAAATCTGAAAAAATGTCCTCGTACCGTCTGAAAATCAGGCTAAATCTTGGCGAGCCCGGTGCGTTTTCAATGCTTTATATGATGTACAAAGCAAAATCCCTCGACTTCACACGGACTATCACTTCCGCTAACTTTATTGCGAACGCGAGCAAATTCTTTTCTGGCTTTGTGGTAAAAGAGGGATCATTACTAGAAATTTGAGCTAACCCTAACCAATGCCCTTTTTTTTCAAGGTCCGAGCACAGCCAAGGGATAATTCGATATTAGTTTGAGGAACGATTCAGCGTTCATTCATGTGCGAAACGACGCCGGACCGCCGGCCCCGAAGGTCGGAAGCCAATGTAGTGTCGGGAAATTACTAGCGATTTCGCAATCGTATGCCGACTTTTATTTTCGCTCATTTTTGGCACTTTGGGCTGCAGAATTTGCCATCTGAAAGCTGCTGAGTGCTGTTATATTCCAGTGTCCGTGATAGTTATGGAGAATGGGGATGATGCGAGTTGAAAAATGCGAGTTGCAAGAAAAAGTAAGAAAAATTATATTAGAGTTCCTGCGATGGAAACTGATTTTTGAGGGGATTTTTTTTTTTTCCCGTATACAGGAACTCCGAGTTTCGACGAAACGTGGACCCCCGCTTCTGGACCCCTTAGAAAAAATATTGTTTTATATATTTTTCATACCAGCGTTATAGCGATACTTTGTGTTGATAAACATTACAATTGTTATGCTAATGTAAAGGGCACCCAACGAAGTTTTCGGTTAAAAAGCTTTTCGCGAGAGTAAGTTAGCCTAAAACTTTCGGATATGAAAAAATTGTCCCTAGGAAATTGTTTTCTGAAATAAATACTGGCTAGAAATATTTTTTTCAATCCCTAGAAAATTATAGATGAAAAGGGAGACTAAAAGGTTTCCCTTAAAATATTCGTACGTCCCAATTCGTCTGATCAATAGAGTCAGAACAACACATTTTCATTCCCTAAGAATTGCCTGAAGGAAAAAAGAATCCCTAAAAAATGTGTACCTCCACAAAACTTTGCAACATGAAGTTACATGGGCTAGAAAATTCTTGTTTCTGTTCTAGACTACTAACGAATTCGTAGGCCGGGAATATTTTGCCATAGTATTTTCGGTTGACGCGATTCAGTTCCACCTAGAAAATCCGAACAGCTAATAGCTTATAGAATACGTCAAAAGACATAGTAGGCGCCTTAAAATGGCTAGATAAGCTGCAGACAACTGGTTTCAAATGAATTTCAAAAAGTACTCGTTGGGTGCCCTTGGTGTTAATTCGGCAGGTCAGTATTTCCTGTACCGAAGTTATCGTGGTGCCATCGAAGGCACACACGAAGAACAACTGAGAATATTAATTGTCACAGTCTGGCCCAAGAAATCAGTTTATTGGAACGTAATGTGTCTTCCTTCCTAAAGTGAAGGAAAGAAGATAATTCTTCTAGCGGGGAAGAAGAACAACTGAGAATATTGTCAGACTGGCCGAAGAAATCAGTTCACTGGAGTGTAATCTACGTAAAAAGAGAGACAATGTATATCGCTTCCTTCCTAAAATGAAGGAAAAAAGATAATTCTTCTAGCGGAGAAACACAAGGAACTGCGGTGAATTCAAACAGTACTTGCTTTGCGATCAGTTCGCCGGCGGCTAATTTATCTGATGTTTGACTGTTCAAATGGTCAATTTTGAAGCCGGGTATGATATTTGCTGTTCAGTCTATTCGCGTGTATATATCGATCAGTCTATAAACTCAAAGAATATCTAGCTGTACCGCTGCTCTGTATATTATGTATTGTTTAAAACACGAACAGCAGTGTTGCCCGAGAATTTTTAGACTTGATAAAACACGTGCTGTGAGTGTTTTAAACGGCTTCAAAAACGCTTTAAGAATGCAATGAAAGAAAGACGCACATCTCAAGGGAATGGTTACTTAATGAACCATTGAACCTTTGTATTCACAACGCCATGCAAAATATTCGAGTAATCACCGCCTGCAATTACGAACATCTCAAGGGAATGACATGAAGAAATTACCATACTATGTTGTTTGAAGCGGCGTTTCGCAATGCAATAAGAATCTGCACTTGAAGGATTTGGTATCGTGGTTTACCTCGATAAAGTTCAAGACTTGGAAAGCGATGTGACTGACATGACAGCAGACTCTAAATTTTTGACTCCGGCACAAAATATGTAAGTTTAATGCACGTTTTTATAATTTTACGGCTTTGAGTTTGGTTTAATAATTGGAACTAAACAGTGGCTCGGTAAACAAGTAATGGTTGTTGGATAACTTCATTTTAAAAATATTATCTGTGTATCTCGGTAGTCTGCTGATATTAGTAAATTTAGTGCAAAATTTATTATCTAGGTACCTTATGTTCCGTGTACTTTTTGCTATCTTTGGGTCTTTATCAGTGAATTCTTAATTAGGATGAAACTTTATATAATATTTCATGTTCATTAATATTCTTTATATAAAACGTTCATCCTAATTAGCAATTCAGTGAGAAAGTTGAAACATCAATAGAAATGCCATTGTCTCAATCATTAACCCCGTTTCCCTCTGGGACAGAATTCAAATCCCTCCGCGGGCCTTTTAGAATGATGAGATTTTATCAGGTATAAAGGAGCATGCACGTGACTGATTTGCTTCATCTGATTGGACAAAATGCTCATTAATTATTCATGAGTTTTTGAAGTATATTTAGTAGCTCGTAAGTGTTCAAAAGAACTTTGCAGCGATCAACCGTACACACTGTAATATTTACTCGGGCCAGGCCTTTGGCCGGCTCGAGTCAGAAATCGCAAGTATTTCGCCGTCAACCAATCAGAAAGCACTGTGCACGTGGACAGAAAGCACTGTGCACGTGGACACTGATAGACTTCGGAAATACAGAGAGTTTGAATGCAAGCAAAGACGAAAGTGTTTTGTGCCATTTGTAGCTATTATTTGGCTAATACCAAAAGTTTCTTCGACTGAAATGCTAAGATGTTGAGTTTTTCTAGGGCTGACAAAAGTTTTACGGACTTTCGAGGGAAATTTCGCACATTTTACGACAAGATAACTGGCGCTCCTGAACGCACGTGGACCAGTAATAATCGACATATGTAAGTAAACAAATGATATAAACTTTACCAGCTTGTAGTAGTGTCGTGTTTATTTGTGTCTTTTAAAAATAATGGCTTAAAATATATAGTAAATGGCCTAAATTTTCAGTTCGGATCATGTTTACAATCTAAGCTTATGTAGTTACGACTCCATTGTCAAATGGTGTTGTAAACTTGACATGATCCCTCATCAGTTCTTTGATATGAAGCCAGCTTAGCTAGTACCTCTTCTCGGTAAGCGTACTTTTAAATATTGATATGAGTATCTTCTTGTTTAATATTCGTTTCTGTTAAAAGTAATGGCATCAATTACAGCAGTAAATAGCTCAATTCCTGTTGTAGGTCATGGCCAGCGTCGCTATTTTCACTCAGTCACTTCATGACAGTAACAATTCGGGAAAGCCGAGTGATCGAAGAAAACGTGTGGAAATTACGTACGATTCGTTATAAATTTCAGCCTCCTGCAAGATGTAGAAAATGAACACTAGCCCTAATATTGGAAAATTCACCACTCTACTCGAAAATGAAACTGCATGCAGATCTAGATAGATGACTTTATTTATTTAGAATGACCATCCCTAAATATTCACAAGGGGTATCTATAGCTATTATTAGCTAAAGGAAAAGTTACATGTATTCCACAATATAATGTATCAGTCAATTCCAAACCCGTGCATCCCCCCCTCCCCGGGCCACCCCCGGGCATTTGATCAGAGGCTTGCTCCCGAGGGTGGGGAATTTGACGAGTATCTAAGCCCTCAGGGGCGGGCATTTGACAAACAGTGGGGGGTGGGGCATTTGATCGGTGTTCAAAAAATACATTCTTTCTGTCTACAAATTCGCATCACTCGCGTCGAAATGGCGAACGTACGTGTCTTCGAGGAATTCCAGGATAATGATTGCGCATTTGTAGAGGCTTGATAGAGTAAACTTGCCAAATTTGAAGGCCACTTTCAGAGGTAAATTGCTTATGTTTAAACCTATAAACGTTTTGCTTCATGAACTTTGAGCGACTGCGTGATATTAAGTGCATGACAAGATATTTGCTGCGACCCTCGACAGCGCGCGAGTTAAAAACTTATTATATCGGTAAAAGACGGGCCGATTGGTGCCTGTTGCATACTTTATATACCAAGAACATAAGCTAACATATTCAATTTCAAACCATTAATACGTTTATTATAAAGTATATAACTGAAACCAAGAACGATCGAGCCGGTAGAAATTACTGTTCTCATCCCTGACCGGTTGAAGGTGGTTTTCACCGTTGGTGTTTCCTATGAATTGCTTGAGTCAGAGATTCTGAATAAAACAATGATTTCATTTATTTGTCAATAGTCTTTGCCTTGTAAACTTTTCTGTGCCGGTCCCCGATGGTGGGGCATTTGAACAGCCTGGATGAAAAACTGGTGGGGCATTTGAGCAGTTTTTCTGCCTTGGTAGTGGGGCATTTGATCGTTGTTTTTTTTTAATGTTCAAATGCCCGAGGGTGGTGGGGGGCGGGGGGGCATGCACGGGAATTGGAATTGACTGATACATAATAGCACCTGTGCTTGGACAGTGAAGTTAGAAATAACATTATCAGTCCATTAATCCTTGAGCAAGTTAGTTCAGAGAGTGTTATGTGAAGTTGATTTATTATAATTACTGGGAGCAGTTGTGATAGGCCTTTTGCAGGAAACAGTCATGTGCTGGTTTAATACTTTGTGAACGAATAAATTGAGCTTGTGACCTGCGGCCATGGGAAGACCTTGCCATGGATGCTGGATGGTAAGCTATCTTTAAAAACGCTGTGTACAAAGATTGGCAATCGATTAGAAGTGGAACATAGCATTTACAAACCGGTTTTGCTAAAAACACTACTGATCTCGTACAAGTGCCTTTAAATATATGAATTAAGATTTGTTTGCCATCTAGTACAACCATGTGATTGCATTCCTACAGAAGGTTATTGCCATTATATATAAATGATCATGAGCATGAACAGTGAATCAATAGACCTAGTTAGCTTGCCTGTTTGTTGTACCATTTCAGACCACCTGACTTCCTTCAATAATGCATTTTAATTTTTCTGTATCCCAAGAGGAAATGTACCAATTTCTGTAATTGGAAAACAAAGCACTGAATCTTCTGGAGAACTATCACATGGTTTGAAATGGGGCGACAAACAGGCAAGCTGACGCCGGACTTCTATTATCTGCCTACCCTAGCACAAACCATGTATGACACAAAAATATGTTGGAACTCCATGAACTCCCGGGGAAGTACTCCTGTTTGTGACGTATTATGTATGTGCCGCGGGGGTGGGTCAGGGTTTTGAGCTCGGTTTGGGCAGGTAGGGTCAGGGTTTTGACCTGTTTTGGGCAGTTCAGGGTCAGGATTTGAGTATAATTTGGGTGCAGTCAGGGTCGGAGTTCAGTATTTTTTAGGCAGTTAGGGTTCAGTTTTATTTAGCTACTAAGTCAAAAAAAGACATTCTGTTGCTGCATTTTGATCGCCTGCCCACATGCAAGCACTGAGGTTCCCATACATCGTGACGCCGCTAATTCGTACTTCAGTACTTATCTATGTACTTCATCGGCTGATTTGTTTACCCAATGACACGTCCCGACTTGCAATGTTCCGTATTTTGCATGCAATCCCGGTACGCGGTATAATGGCCGGGGTATATATCCAACCGTGTTTTGAAAACAATTTAAAGAAGGGGCAATCAGGGTTTTTTCCCTAAAAAAGGGGGCAATCAGGGTTTCGGAGCCCGGATTGGGTCGAACATGGCCAGGGTTTGATCCTCTTGGCCTCCCATACATACCCATTTTTCATGTAAGGAACTCCCCCCCCCCCCGACTACATGTATTCACCTATTCCTAGGTGGCCCGAGTTAAGGCCACTCAGGGCCTCTTGTTTATAATATTCTCCTCAGTGTTGTTGCTAAATAACTGTAGTTTTTCTATAATTGCTGTATGTTGCTTGACTTTAAGTCATATTGGTGTGATTATTTTGTTTACTTATTTCTCATCTGGTTTATTAGTTAGACACAGTCAGCCCAGGCTACATGCAGGTTTGTGGCAGTCAGCCTTTATATTACAATGGTTATTAAATACTACATCCGTATATAGTAATTTAGAAATCCTTTTGAATGTACGAATAAACATAGTTACCTATTTGCTTCCACGCTGTTTCTTGTTTTATTTCTTCATTTGGGGGCGTTTTAGGGTATTTTACTCTCTCTAAAGCGAAGCGAAGGCTGGAAAGCTCAGTTCGGTGCTTAGAGAGAGAATAAAATACCCTAAAACGCCCCCAAATGAAGAAATAACACAAGAAACGGCGTGGAAGCAAATAGGTATGTTTATTCGTACATTCAAAAGGATTTCTAAATTACTACGACTGTAGTATGTAATAACCAATGTAATATAAAGGATGACTGCCACAAAGATGTAGCCTAAGCTGCCTGTGATACAATTTCAGGGTTAAAATTCGCGATGAATAATAAAAGCTCTTGCAAATTCTTCCGTTATGAATGTTTGAGTAATGACTTTGAAAATACTGATTCGACTTTAAACTTTCTAAACCACACCATTTCCTTTCATAATGTTTCACAGACATTATTTTTTACAACAACAAATATATTTATTTACACTCCTTTTTACAATGTAAAACATAAACAATGATTATTGAGAAGAGAGAGTGTTAGGGTACCTGAAATACCTTTAGGAAAACTAAACGAGCCAGATACCCTAAGACGCGTGATTGAATACATTTTATTATGGTCGAAAAAGAAAAGCCGAAGAAGGCAAAACATACACAAATTGGCCTTCTATAATATATGTAAATATAAATAAATACATACATGTATATAGATAATCATATAGAAGCACTAGTATTAAAGTGCTGTCATAAGAAGGTATCCGGAAGAAAAGAAAAACTAATTATTATAAAGTAAAAGTAATAATAATAATCAAGATAATCAAGGTAGGGAGACTAGTATTTTTCTAAACGTTTGCGACTAAGAGAATATTTAAAGCATTTAATAGAGGTATTCATTTTGATCTTCTTTGTTAGTCTTGTTGCAGTCGGTGAACACGAAGCCAAAACAAAAACACTGGTTTTACGCAAAGTATCACGGGAAGTGCTAAAGGTCTTTAAAATGGTTATTAGGTAAGCTTTGAATGGAAACAATGGAAAATTAATTATTAATAATACATTCCTGAAGTGGCAGGGTATTCTGCAGTTACTCCCTGGTTTGAAACCAATCTCCAATTATTCAAATCACATGGCCATGTTCGAAATAACTACACTGAGAAGTCAACGAGGAACCTTTTGTAAACTTCCGCCAAAATGGCGGCGATGACGTCACATTGAAGTAGATATACGTGCTGATGGTTACGCTCGGTGCGAATGCAGCACCATATATTGCACCACCGTTCGCTCGTGCATAGAATATATAGTCTCCTTTCAAGTTGCACTAGCCAATTAATTTCTAGCCGAGCTGTCATATAAATTATATACAAATGTTTCGTAATATAGCTTGTTTGCCACCAATCCCCAGTGATTCATTCAAATGACATGGCCATGTTTAAATTAACTGAAGAAAAGCTTAATTAACGATACGAAAATGTAGTTTGATGTCATATGAAGATTTGCTTTTCCCTGTAACTATGTCAGGAACCTATTACCAGGAGCGTCCATCTTCCCCATTGGATCTGTTCCCAGCACAGGAGTAGATGTGGCTATATTTAGAATTGCATTTCGCGCGAAATAAACAAAGGCCATGTTGTCTTAGCCAATCAGATAGCTAACGTCACTTTTCATTATTATTCATTATCATTCTTCTCACTTTCAACGCGGGAATTCGAATTGCTGGTTTTCACTCAATACCCAGAGATTGAAATGACAAAGGGCATGGCGGCCATGTTGGTGCCCCAACAAAAGAAGCTCATGGCGGCTATGACGTCAAGTGAAAACCAGCAATTCTAAATATAGCCACATCTACTCCTGTGCTGGGGGCCCAGCCCATGACATAGGAACGCTCCTGGTAATGGCTCCTGACTATGTATATTACTGCTCAGGCCTCTGAATTGAGATTTTTATGCAAATCGTAGTGACATTTCTCGACTTTGAATGCACGTGCCTATCCGTTAGTCAGCCATGGCCGCTCTACATGTAAACAAAGCACTTTGCTGGCTTGCACGTGACGTCATCGCCGCCATGTTGGTGGACGTTAACAAAAGATTCCTCGTTAGCTTCTCTTGTTAGTTCCACCAACATGGCCGCCCACGGCTTTGTTATTTGAATCTCTGGGGATTGGTTGCAAGCCAGCAATACAAAACATCTGCTCTGATGTGCTTCTCGTTGAAAAATCATATCTCCAATTGTATATATTTTTCAGCGATAGGGTTTAGTGTATTATTCTTATCAAAGATTGAATTTAATGCTCAAAAATGTTTAAACAATTCTCTGGAACGGTATTTTAGAAAGCCTGAAATTTGTAGCTTTTTGAGGTTTTTGCCATTTTTCGACTTTTTCTCTCTGGAAAGAAATATTCACACCCAAAGTGTTCTAAGTTTGAATAGTTTCCAGTTGTTTGAACTAGATTTCGAGTAATGGCTCAAAATGTCAAAAAAGTGGGGATGACTTACGTCACTATTACATCATTATGCGGTTTGTGTGATCGGGTGAATATTTTGATATTATCAGTTGTACCAATAAATAGTTACCCTGGGTACCAGAGGTTCTACTGTCTCCATTCGCGAAAGTTAGGCGCCGAGGAGCGAAGCGACGAGAACCTCTGGTGGCACGGATAGCCAATCTCACTTCCATGTTCGAACTAGTATCACATTTCTCGAATAACCGGTTTTGCAGTCATGACGTCTGTTAGCTGTCAAATACATGTTTACACTTTCCGCACCACTGATTTGCGCTACACGTGCCGACTACTTGTGTGTTCGAAATTCAGATAATTCTGAAACCTGGACTGAAACCTGCTTTATAGCGAACATGCCTTGATTCCTCGACTCTCCAGCTCTCTAATGTGTGATTCCACAAGTGAATTTAAAGGACACGCAACTATAACAGTGGCTTTCTGAGGACAATGCAGACCACGAATCGAACGCAACGCGGGAATCATTTCAAACACCAAAGACTTTCCCCAACCCGGTAAGCAGCACAGCAAAAACATCTTCTGCATGAATTTCAAAATCGACTCATCTTGTTGAGGTTTGAGATTTTCGATCTCTGGAAAAAGTGACTTGAATGTTACAGAAACTGCTTCAGAGAAATACTTTTGCATGGAGTCTTCTGTCGTCATCTTGATTAAATGTAAATCCAAAACCGGTTTTTCGTTCGCTATGTTATCTAGCCAATCATATCGACGGATATCATTCCTAATTATAACTAACCAATAATAAGCCTGGTACAAATTCTGTACCAAATTCGAACATGGAAGTGAGATTGGCTATCCGTACCACCAGAGGTTCTCGTCGCTTCGCTCTCGGCGCCTAACTTTCGCGAATGGAGACAGTAGAACCTCTGGTACCCAGGGTAATAAATAGTGTACTATTTGTGAAAACTTGAGCAGAATCGAGCCAAACTCTTATGATCATGACATTTTGTATAAATTCGCAAAGTTCGGAATTTCGATCGAGACACGTTAAACCGAGAGATCGAAGAATGTGTCGATCTGTATCGTAGCCTGCTAATTCTCCGAACTCCATTGTCAGGCCGGCGAACAGTCAAATGTTCTTACTTTCATTGCAAAAGTGACATAGCAAATATTTATCCTTGGAAAGAAACATGAAAATCTTCGTTAAATAATATAACGTTTGTTTGAATTCTCGTGGGATTTTCTCATAAAGCGCGTGACTGAGTAAAGAGATATACCACAATAAACATAACACATTGCAATTGGGCTCAAAAGCAAAGAAAATACAGAGCACATGAGGGAAAATAGTGTTTCTTTTTTTCCCCAGTATCAGTTCTACGTATTAATTAGTTCATAGATCATTGTTGATTTTGAATCCGTATCCGTATTTGTGAACTTTTTTCTTGCACCTTGAATAAACTATGTATGTACAAAATGTATGTAAACATTGTATTAATATAAAGATAAAACTCTATAGTTTCATAAACCGAATGGGCATTATATTTTTAACATTTTCAAATTTATACAGAGTAAATCAAGATTCAACAGTTCTCATATAATCCCGTGACACCATAGATAACCCAAGCTTACGATCTGTATATAAGCGATTGTAAGAGAATGTATGGAAATTTCACTATTATCGCTGTGATGCTCTTAAATCTAATAAAATGTTTCAAAAACCTTCGCTTTTCCTTGTAGTTATTACTTTTAATGTATATGGCGATTCCTATAGGCAGAGAAAATCAAGAAATCAAAAACACCCTAAAATCAAGGCTAAACTGCCCAGGAATCGCCATGGACGTTAAAGGTAACAACTACAAGGGAAAGCGAATGTTTTTTAAAACATTTTATTAGATTTAAGAGCATCACAGCGATAATAGTGAAATGTCCACACATTCTTGTACTCGTTTATACAGATCGTAAGATTGGGCTACCTGTGGTGACACGAACTGTGACTGTACGTCTACGGCGCTGTATTTCTTAACAATTATTTTGTCATGGAACGTTAACCTTTTATAAATGTCCACCAACCGACAAAGGTTGGTGGAAATAGGTATATGCGTGTCGTTCTACACGAAAGGTTACGAAGAATAGTATGAACAATAGGAAAATAAACAGTTCGAGAATTGTATAATGCCTAAAATTCAAATAACCACCTAGAACAAGAAATATAGATCTATACCAAAAGTACTGTCTCAGTTTTAAATTTTCAAGAAACATTCCAGTCCGGCGGATATTTTGTTTATCGCGACTATGTGCAGAACTTCAGACCTCCTAGCGCGCTTTGCATTCCACTGTATACTCTGGGTCATCGAGAGAAGTGAACCAGATCAAGAGTTATTATTCGTAACAATATAATGTTCATTGAATATTCATTCGACGAAGGAAACACACGGAAGCAATGGTTACTCCTGTGTTTTACCAGAAAGGAAAGGTTTGTCCGCTTCTTAAATTTAAGGTTCATCATGGATTTCGAGTCGATAAGATGGGGCAACGACTCTTGGAATTTAAAAGACCTCATTAAACACGATTCCTTGCCATGTATTATCAAGGTTATAGACGGCTTTTACGACAACAAAGAGGAGACAACGCTCTCTTCAGATGAAATCCTAAATCTACATTTCGTTAAGACTACCAGATCGTATAAAGCGATTACCGAGGATGACAAGCAAGTGTTCATACCTGTAAATCTGGAGGCGAAAGTTGATATTGAGCCGGAGAAACCGCTTGAAATCTTGAAACTTAGCGAGGCTCTACCGAAGGTCGTCGTTTCATTACACAATCATCCATGGTTGGGCATTGCAGAGGGCGATGTGCTCAGACTAAAAGAAATAACAACACGGAGGAAGACCAGGCATTTGCGCTGCTCCTTCTTAAGTAAACAACAAGACGACGTTGAGATCCCTCTGACCTACAACGCATCCTTCCAAGTTCAAAAGGAACGCGAGTGCCTCTGGCTCTCTGAAGTAGAACAACAATGTGGTCTTCCTTGTACGATTAGGTTTATAGAGGAGACACTTCAAGTCACACAAATTAACGAAGATGACTCTGAAACGGTCTTTAAGCTGGCCGACTTCGGGAAGGTCACACTCCAAGAAGTTCATAACAGCCAGAAAATTATCGCAAGCGTTCGACATAACAAAACAACGTCTGTACTCACGATTCCAGTCGATCTGGACGTAACTGTTTTAGCCGCTGTTGCAGTGATTGATACCGCTTACTACAGCTACGCAGACGTGTGTCAATTTGCCTATAACAATGCTCGTTTGCATCAGCTCGACAACAGGGATTTTGAATGCATCAAAATAAGAGAAAAGGAGGCTACAGTGGAGAGAATATATGATGTTATCGATGAACATAACTACGAAGAACTTGCTCCACCTGTTCCCTCCCGTAAACCTAAGAGGATGATACATCCAGACAAAGGTGATGATGATGATGATAGTGAGGAGGAAGAGGAGGAGGAAGAGGAGGAGGAAGAGGAGGAGGTTTATGAGGACTATGTTCCCTCCCGCAAACCTAAGAGGACGATACATCCAGAAAAAGGCGATGATGATGATGATAGTGAGGAGGAAGCGGAGGAGGAAGAGGAGGAGGTTTATGAGGAATATGTTCCCTCCCGCAAACCTAAGAGGAGGATACATCCAGAAAAAGGCGACGATGATGATAGTGAGGAGGTGGAAGGGGAGGTGGAAGGGGAGGTGGAAGGGGAGGTGGAAGGGGAGGTGGAAGGGGAGGTGGAAGGGGAGGTGGAAGGGGAGGTGGAAGGGGAGGTGGAAGGGGAGGTGGAAGGGGAGGTGGAAGGGGAGGTGGAAGGGGAGGAGTTTTATGAGGAATATGTTCCCTCCCGCAAACCTAAGAAGACGATACATCCAGAAAAAGGCGATGATGATGATGATGATAGTGAGGAAGAGGAGGAGGTTTATGAGGAATATGAAGACATGTGTGGATCGTTGAGAAGTGGAAATGATTCCAAGAGTGAAAACCATGAGATGCCTCCACTATTATCTCCTCAATTGAAGCCGCAGTCAAAAAGAGAACCACCAAAGTTACTACCTAAGCCTAGAAGAAGCCCCAGCGGTACAGAAATGAATGTAGAAGAGTGCAAAGACAGAGACAAAGAAGTCACAGATAATATTCCACCACCGATTCCGCCTCGCATACAAAGTCTGCAGTCAAGGCCTTTAGGTTCAATTAATGTCCAAACTAAGCCAATCAAATCAAACGTGTCCCCTGCGACAACACAAGTGTTTCATTACATAAGCAGTGACGATTCGGAAGGCAGCAAAGAGAAAGAGACTTCTGAAATTCAACAAAGAAAGCCCCCGAGGAAAATCCCTGAAACACCATGCGGAAAAGAATCGGACAGCTCTAACCTAGTCCGTTCACAACCTGCCCCTCCCCTCTCAACTGAAATCCAAAAGACTGACACAACATGTGTGGGGGAGTTTTGTATCCCTGGTGAGCTTGAGACCTTAAGTATTGATGGAGTAGCGAAGTGCCTGAGACTGCTTCATATGAATCAGTATGTGGACAAATTTGAATTAGAGCAAATTGATGGAACATTGCTGCTCACGCTGTCGGAAGAAATGTTGCGGGAATCACTCAGTGTTCAGAACACATTCCACCAGATAAAGCTGATGAAATTCATCAAGGGATGGCGCCCAACTAAATGAGGTTTTGATCGACTTATGTCACGGCGAGAGGCCTTTATATTCGTAGTACGGACCGGACACAGTTATTATCAGCGATCTTCATATGACCGGACTAACCTCGCACACATGTGGGATGGTTAAAATCAAAGCAAATATTTAAAAAAATTACTAACAAACTGTGTATAGACATAGTGAATATCGAATATTAGCTCAGCGCTCGCCTCGTCTTACCACCATCATCGCTGCACCCATCGTAAGCATGACCCAAGTTCCATGCCAAGCCGAACATAATGCTATTCTTCATGCAGTGAACAGAGTGGCAGAACCGGCACAACTTTCAGCCCCAAGCTGAAGTCATTCCATGCACATTAATTATCAACCACAGCCGCGTCCTGAAGCCGCCATCCCGGGAATTGGTTCGCTTTTGATTTCTTTGGCTTTCTTTATGCTGTGCCATTACTTTCAGCTCCTGGCCGGTATGCCATATTAGCATAACCCAGCCGCTGTCTATTGGCAAACTCGCCATCTGATTGGCTAGGCAGGCGCCGTCTATCGATCGTTATAGTTCACCACAAAATTTTGGCGCGCGCTGACATTGGCTAAAAGCAATCACATGGCGTGATAGTTGTCGTCCGCGGTACAAACTGTCAGGCGATAGTGCCCGCTGAGAACAGCTCTATGATGAACGACAAAAAGAGTGTGTCTGTCTCGGAACTATTACAGAAATAGTGTATCCATCGAGGAACTATCGGCTGATAGTTGCCTGCGGAAATTTGATGTTTTTAAAACAAATATAATATGCTAGTTTTAAGAACATCAAATTTCCAAGGGAAACTGTCGCCCTAAATCAATCCGACGATTATACCAACTTTTATTCAAAAGAAATAAGTTCTGCTCTTTTATTTATTTGTGGTGCACGTCTAAAAAGAGGAAATACGTGTCGAAGGTCGAAAAATAGCTGATTCTCCGCTGATAAAGCTAGTTGGTGTGGCGGCTCAATTCAGTGCCTTTTTTCCGTATCGTACGTCTTGCAAATCAAGGAAAAACAACCACACCTTCAGCACAAAGAAAGCACAATAGTGCGCAATTATGAGTCGTTAGTCCATCTTTTCAAATCCGAGGACAACATGACAACTAATTTATTCCCCGTATCGTACGTCACATTACAGGATTTGAGCCGTCTGTACTTAGCGGCAGTTGGGAGGAAGGTTTGCAGATTTAATTTCCTTTGACGCAAAACACAGTAAAATAAGTCTTTTCATGCCGGTTTAAATGAACTCATTGAGCTAAGGTAGATTTTAGGCTTCAGTTCTCCTTCGACGATTTAAATATTTCCCATGCAAGAAGGTATTTCAACTTAACTTTTGAAATCAAGATTGTTATTTTAAGATTCGGAGTTGATTCAATTCCATTCAATTTTATTTTTACACTTTTCCGGGATATATTATAACAATGTAGCTTAGCTTGACTAACTAGAGACTATAGGTAGAGAAAAAGTAATTACATATGAGTGTACAGAGACAAAGTAGCAAAGCTTTCGAGTTGGCCTCTGCCACATCAAGAAATAGTAATACAAATTATGTGAAATTATTGTCTAAGAAAATTCAGTTGCCAATTCGGCACTGGACAACAAACAGTAGAAGGATAAAAAAAGAGAAACATTGAAAAAGAGAGAAGGAATTCTACGTTTGATTTTCTTAGGAAATTTCCATTTTCCCAATTGTTTGATGTTTAGTGCAATTTCTTCCCATACTCTAGTGGCAAAAAACTCGAAATGAAAATAGCCCATAGTTTGTTCTTATCGTTGGTTTGTACAGATTATCTCTTGAGGAATATCTAGTATCATGTAGCTGTGGATTTGGGAAACTGGGACAAGAGCGTTTTGCAATATCAATGGACCATTCCGTTTATCATAAACAATTTTATAAGCTAGAACATCAGTTTTTCATTTTAAAGGGGCTATGTCATGGTACTGCGCATGTATCGTGTAATCGCTCGGTTGGTGGCTGTTAATTGGATACAAACAGTTAAACTTCCCTCCCCCAATGCTTTATAAACACTGTTTGTTAGTCATTTTTGCATATTTGCTTTGAATTTAAGCATCCCACATGGCCGAGAGGTTCGTTAGTTCATATCAAAATCGGTGGAAATAGCTGTTTCCGGCCCGGAACGCGAATGTGAAGTCTATTACCGTGACACAGCCCCTTTAATATATTATTTAGCCTCAAGATCCCTAACAGATGATAATAAGGTCGAGCACTTTCACGATTTGGAACAAAGAAAACACTTCTAATACATTTATTCTGTTTAGTTCATAATTTAACCAATCTAGAGTTATGCATGTGTAGGTATTACCCCAGCTTATTAATCCATAATTTAGATAAGGATAAATCAGGGTATAATACAATTGTCTTAGTACGTAGTTTATTGATGACACCATGGCCAATATTCTTTGCTATCTTGTTGCTAATGTGCTTAATTTGGGGCTCCCAAGTAAGTTTCTCATCAATAAAAATTCCAAGATATTTCAGTATAAGTTTTCCGTTCTAATTTTTTTATGTTAACGGTCAACGTTTTTTTCATGCTCGAGAGTCCAACTTTGGTGCTAAATGCCTGTTCTCCTAAAGTCACCCAGCGAAGAGAGAGTTGGACCAAGATCTGGGTTAAATGTTTTACCCGGTTGCACGACAGAGAGACGCACATTCACTGAGCTGATCGAGGCCGGTTTAAAGTATGTTAAATATAGTTTGAGATTTTTGAATGATTGAGATCCTTCAGGTCAATTAAAAAAAAATATGTTGATCGTCCCTGCGCGTTTCCTATTTTGAAGCTGCTTCATGATCAGTAAAATTGATTATTTAACCCGGTTGTAAAACATTTAAAGTAGTTTCGGGCATCTAGTTGTAAACAATTTTGTCTAATAATATTCAAACGAACCAATCCAATAAAAGTAGAAAATACTTCATTAAACTGATAGCGAATACTTGTTTGTAGAAGAGAAGGCCACAAAATAATCGAATTCTCAAACTCATTAATAATTCATGATCTGATTGGCCAACCATAATCTCTAATCTGGTCAGGTGGATGAGTTTGGAAACCCAATGAAATAGCAGTTGAAAATCACTAGTGTTTGGAACAGTTTTCATCACTAGTAAGTAAGTATGTAAGCGACTTTACTTAAGTGTCAATGTATTTAGCTTTGCAGCTAGCTAATTGGGGGACACAAGTCTACGATTTTACGCCCTTATCCGAAAAGACGTAAGGTCTAGTGATGAAACTGTTCTTAATCTACATGTTCATGAACCACTAAGTACTTATTTAAGCAATAGACCACACATTCAATGTGTTTACTGGGGGAATGTTGGGAGAACACA
Organism: Actinernus sp. WN-2022; assembly: GCA_030867875.1. Taxonomy (NCBI): domain Eukaryota; kingdom Metazoa; phylum Cnidaria; class Anthozoa; order Actiniaria; family Actinernidae; genus Actinernus; species Actinernus sp. WN-2022. The sequence continues at coordinate 54,917,542 of JAOWCC010001589.1, forward strand.
AGAAATGCTTGAAAATCACAAGCCGAAGGCGCGTGATTTTCAAGTATTTCAAGTGTTCTCCCAAACATCTCAAGTGTTTTATTCCGCTAGTAAACACATTAAAATGTGTGGCCCATTGCTGTTATGATCAACTACGACACAACCGCAAGCAAGCGTGCCGATTTCTGTGTTTACCGGCACAATAGACCATAGATTATTTGAGTCTGTAAGCCAATCAGAGTGCTCGTCCTACCTGGGAAGCCTGGGTTATATTATAAATACTGATCAACTACAAGTAAGAAGTGAAGAAGTAAAGAACGACATAGAAACAAAACGTGTGCCTCCACTAGAGTTCGAACCTCGACCCTTCCGACTGCTTGTACTAACTCTTGGCCACTATACTACTATATAAATAAACTTATTATTATTATTATTACTGAGTACGCTAGTTGAAATCACTGGCAGCAAAAAAAGAAAAATAAGCCATCTATGGAATAATTATATACAACAGTCAAACAATACTTGCTAATGATGTTTGAAAAGAAGCGTATATTTCTATTCTCTTTCGCTGCGCTCAGCCGAATAGAAAACATTTCTATTATATATACAGCACAACGAGACAGGTGTGGAGGGAGTCGCCCAGCAATCGTTTATTTGCTAAGGTAGCTAGGATAAATAATTACAATTGTGTCAAGTCATGAATATATTAATAGTCACGCGTATATACAGAAAAAAACTAACGTGCTGAGCCGGACACGAAAACCAGTTAAAACCCACGCAGGGAAACATTTTTGGAACGTGTTCTCTAACCCAATGCTGCAGCACCACCTTTTGGAGGTTACAGGTACTAAATTACAGTGGAAGACAACGGTAACACTGAACATTAAGGCTAGACAATCCTAGACAAAATCCTTTACAAATAAATGTAAATTTTAATCTCAAAAAAAGATCAAAACGAAGGCTGGTTGCAACGTCAAGTGGTGTGATTATGACAAGGAGTGGTTTATATACGACCCGTGAAGGTCCCAAAGGACTACATCAATAGTGCTAATGACTAAAAGAAAATTATAAATGTTCGGTTTAGCAATTTCGTATGAGAAGTTATTTCAAACACTCATTGTTCGTGTTTCATCAGGGATTCCAAATATTTCGAAAACAATAAAACCTTCGACGCTACGCCTCTTTATGTTTCTCCTGCCAAACAACCGGCTTTGAGGATGGTACAGAGTATTCGAATCGCTTGGGCGTGTGTAAATTGGAAGAATGGAAGTTTGGACGGGAATTGGACGAGAAACGTTTGGAGATTCGTGTAATGGTATGACTCCGGCAGAAAGCTGATCATTTCTGGCTTATGAAATGTTATACAGTCAAGCATTTGTAGGCAAAAAATGTAAGTATACGTCTAGACACGTGTTTTTGCAGAGAACGATCAAAATGTAGGCGACTGCGTACATTTTCACGTGCAGTAATAGACTTGTTTTGTGCCGTCGTGGTTGCGTAAGCTCTCTCTGTTACCGACCGTTACCCCACAGGCAGCCCAAGCTAATGATTTTTACATGGATGCATATGTATGGCATTTTTAGAAAAAATCTAAAACTGTACTAAAATGATCAATAAAGTCATAAAATCTTACCTGTGTGTTGTGACGTTGTTCCTCTTCATCACTGATGTGTTTATATCTGGTTTGAGGCACTTCTGGGCTTTTTCCCCCCTCCCCTATATAAATATTGAGAAAGTAGGAAACACGAGACGCCATTAGTCCACGTGGCGACTCTTCGAGGCCTCGTAATTCTTCGAAAATCCAAACTTTCAGCATTTTACCTCCAGAAACCCTTTCTTACATTCCTCTAACACTCATTTAATCGATCCATCGCTTATTTCCTCGCTTTCTAAGTACTCAAATTCGACGGTTTCTGCAGCCAACCTAGCATGTAACGATCCGGGGTACCGTCATATTTACCTTTTTTCATGGGTTGCCTGTGCTAGTTGAACCACAGGCAGCCTGTGGGTGAACGTGGCTTTTCTTCGGAAGCAGTGACGAACGAGTGCCGAAGGAATCCAACACCTCCGTGTTTTTTCGAGGAGATTTGGACAACGAAGTCATTGTGCTCAATCGACCAATCACTGAACGGTGAAATCTGCAGGGTAGACCCACGAATTTTTCAGCAAACAATAGGTGAAGTAAATGTCAAATAGAAATGTAGTCGATTTCTTGATTTAGTTTTCTTCAAAAGCTGTTTCAAATGTAAAATAACCAAAAACGGAACTGACCAAGGTAAGTTGTACAAGAATTTGTTATAGACGATTCTGTTGAACTGACTGCAATATAAGAGTGAACAAATACGTCCGTGTAGCGCCGGCTAGAATATGGTGTGACAAATAGGTCAGTGAGAACTCGTATTAGCCCTTATCCCTTATCTTTCCTGGAGCCTAACCGAGATGAGCAAAGATCAGTTAGAACTGCCGAAGCAGGACATATTAGGGACTTTAAGCAACCAGGCGACTGCAATGACGACGGGACCGGCGTAGGAAAGTGCCTTACTCCCGAAATTTGGTGTCTACTATTTCCCTTGTTCACCTTCAATTGTTTTTCACAACCAGATTTTCGAAAAATATGACCGAGTATAGAGTTCCGTTCACGACGAACGAAAAACGGATTGATTTACTTTCTTATACGTTCGCGTTCTCTTTAAAACGTACAATTTTGGGTTTTCACGTTGTGTTTTTGCAGAGAACGATGGAAATGAAGGCGACTGCGTGCATTTTCACGTGCAGCTATTGTATTTTGTAATTAAGGCTATTGTTTTATGCCGTCGTGTTTTGTTTAAGTCCCTATTAATATCCTATTGAGTAAACGAAACCGTAACGCGTCTGAAAAGCCTTGGACGAAATGTCGTAGTGGTGTGTTCTTGTGGCATTTCCGCTACTGTATTTGACAATGCAATGAAAAGTAAAACTGTCCATTCCCATTACGCTCTTCTAATGGCTGATATGCCTTCTGTTCTGCATATTTCACCGTTCAGCGATTGGTCGATTGAGCACAAATCAATGACTTCGTTCTCCGAAACTCCTCGAAAAAACATGGTGTTAAATTCCCTCGGCACTCGTTCGTCGTCACTGCTTCCGAAGAAAAGCCACGTTCAACCACAGGCTGCCTGTGGTTCAACTAGCACCGGCAGCCCATGAAAAAGGTCAATATAACGGTACCCCGGATCGTTACATGGCTGCAGAAACCGTCGAATTTGAGTACTTAGAAAGCGAGGAAATAAGCGATGGATCGATTAAATGAGTGCTAGAGGAATGTAAGAAAGTGTTTCTGGAGGTAAAATGCTGAAAGTTTGGATTTTCGAAGAATTACGAGGCCTCGAAGAGTCGCCACGTGGACTAATGGCGTCTCGTGTTTCCTGCTTTCTCAATATTTATATAGCGATGTTTCGTGTTGATAAACATTGCAATTGTTATGCTAATGTACCAACCATGATTTGTAAAACCCGCTTTGTGATAGGAACCAATGGATCTCTGGTTGGCACATTAATGACAATAGATGACGACACACGAAACATCGCTATACTGCTGAGGGGAGGAAAAAAAGCCCAGAAGTGCCTCAAACCAGAAATAAACACATCAGTGATGAAGAGGAACAACTTCACAACACACAGGTAAGATTTTATGACTTTATTGATCATTTTAGTACTGTTTTAGATTTTTTCTAAAAATTCCCATACATTCCTTGTAAAAATCATTAGCTTGGGCTGCCTGTGGTTACCCCAATTGAGTAGAACTATTAGGATTGCCAAGTTAGATTATGAGACCAAATAAAAATAAACATGCTTATCGTCCGATTGTAAGTATTCCTGAATAAGAATAGGGCTAGATGGTAGTCTCGAAATCACTGGTTCAGGAACATTTTACAAACTAAGCTACAAACGCTTGCTGACATGATATTCAGGATAGATTTAGCATCTCAGTGGCTGATATAAGCGATTTGTAATGATCATACCGCACGGCCTTGGACATGCATGCATCGTTCTATTAATGATTAACCATTCAAGGTTAGGGTGAAGTGTGGGGGGAGGGGTGGGGGTTTCCCAGAAACCGTGATTGATCCCGAATAGCTCAGGTTGTAGAGTAGACTAAGCTACAATTATCTCCAAACATAGGGCCCGTAAAGACAACTCGCGGATGGTCAGAGCTATTTTGGCACACACTAAAAATCACGTGACCGATGACCTCATCGTTACGTCATCAAAACTAAGTGAATCGTGGGGATCCAATACCATGCCTGTCAAAGTTTGAGCTGCCTGGCATTAAAAATGACTGAGATATGGGCATGTACCAGGAGCCCATTGCATGTACTTAAAATCACGTGACCGATGACGTCATCGTTACATCACTAAGTGATGTATGGAGACCTAATACCATATCTGTCAAAGTTTGAGCCGGCTCGCATTACAAATGATATGGGCATGTACTTAAAATCACGTGCCGATGACGTTATCGCCACTAAGTGATTTGTGGGGACCCACTACCATGTCTGTCCAGATTTGAGCTACCTGCCAGTAATATAGGCCATTTTGACGATGTTGCACACGCATCAGTAGAACAATAGACGCGAGCTGCCAAGACTCTTTCTGGTTCACCAGTATTTTGTTATTTAAAACAGTCATTGTTCTAGCTGCGCACGCAACATCTCATATCCCGAACGGTACGAATTTTGCTAATGTGCATCTTCGGAAAAGGACACGGCATTCGAAAATGAAGAGTTTACGTCAGTAATTTTCTCGTCTATTGCTCGTGTAACAGGCGTTCCGTACAGGAAGCTGCACCCCATTCAACGCATAGTTGTTACCTTAGCTTTATAATAAGAGTTCAACCTTTTCTCCAGAGCAATTCCCTGTTCATGGGGCCGATTTTGAATTCATCTGAAGACTGAAATAAAACAATCTAAATCGTAATTGCCTTATTCTACCATCGTAAAGGATAAATAAACGTAGCAGTCACGCGACACATTTCACAGGATAGTTCTGGGGCTCACGCAAGATTATTTTACATGCGACAAACTGCATGTACCGCGGACTGGACTGGACTAGTAAAACGCGGACTAGTAAAACGCGGACTAGTAAAACGCGGACTAGTAAAACGCGGACTAGTAAAACGCGGACTAGTAAAACGCGGACTAGTAAAACGCGGACTAGTAAAACGCGGACTAGTAAAACGCGGACTAGTAAAACGCGGACTAGTAAATGGACTTAAAATAGAGCAATAATTCATGCATTATCCCAATAATGCTAATGTTTCGGTTTATGGCCCGTGTGCGCCGCACGAGATACGTCACACTGTTCCTCTGTGCCTAGTCTTCCACTGTTCCATGCACTGTTCCTCTGTGCCTAGTGTTCCACTGTTCCTCTGTGCCTAGTGTTCCTCTGTGCCTAGTGTTCCACTGTGCCTAGTGTTCCACTGTTCGTGTGCCTAGTGTTCCACTGTTCCACTGTGCCTAGTGTTCCACTGTTCCTCTGTGACGTAGTAGCAAAGCTGTGACCGGTATCTTGTGCGGCGTACACGGGCCATAAACCCATGTTTCTCTTTATTTAAGTAAATGTTTAGCCGGGTTGATCATCCTTGATTGTAAATACAAGCTGAACAAATCAGTGTGGTGCATGACTTCACGCTGTTCGTCAGTAACACAATTCCGACTCAAAATTATTATTGTAACTTTATACATCTAATTTCATAATTACGGCCTTGTGTCGATCGCTTTATTCCTGTATACATCTTGTATTTATCTTCTCTTTAGTCGCTCACTCCCGAAATTACGGACATTTTGCGACCGCGATTAACGGAACAGTGGAGTTAACACACGGGCACAGAGCATGCGCACTGGCACTCGACCATAGGTAATCCAAATGCAGCTAAATCCCTCGTTTTATTATATTAGAGCCTGCATTTGGTCGAAACAGCGGTAATACCTTTGAATAGTAAGCCGTCGGTGGAGTGAAGAATGGCGGACAAAATGTCTTCGTCTCCTGTATGTTTTGATCTACAAACGTGGGTTCCTTGGCAGGCTTCGGAATTGTAATGGCGGCTTCTTGTAGCCAAAAGTTAACACTTTTCGGAGCAGTTTTGACCGAACCAAACTACGCCTTCAAAAATGGCGATATCAAGGCCTGATTTACCTGTGGAAGCAAATTCGAAGACCAGGATTTGGCCTTCGTTGTTGGTTAACGAGTACTACATGAAGGTTTGGGATGTACTTCTTGGTAATTTACAAGGAATGTATGGCAGCCTGTGGTGATTTATGGCTAAAAAGACATATATTTTTTTGACCGAAGGAAACGTGACTGGATTCAGCAAAATGTCAGTTTAAAGTAATGGGTTTCTAAGAGCCCTGAGTTTGAAACGCGAAGACCAGGAAAGTGAAAGTTTTCGAAGAGGTAAGGCTATAAAAGATTTTATGTTTGATCCCATACATTTCTTTGTAAATGTTGGCCATCTTTAAATGCCCAGCAAAAGCTATGCATAATGAGCTATCCGCCATTTTGTCCGTGATTTCTGGTAAGTTGACGGATATTGTTCACGTTAATTCCAGTTCGCGTTAATTCCGACAGTTTGAAAGGGTGCAAACATGGCGCGAAATACAGTGTTTGTATGGGAATTTATATATTTAAATAAATGTTTAGCCGGGTTGATCATTCTTGATTGTAAATAACTGCTCAACAAATCAGTGATGGTGCATGCATGACTTCATGTGTTCAAACAGTCGGTGGAATAAGTATAATCTCCGAGAGTACACTAAGCGATAGTCGTATAAATTACAGTGACGAGCAAAAGTGTGACCTCCGTGAGTTTCGCATATACTTTCGTCGCGACATCCATTCAAGTGACTCAAGTACAAGAACAGCGGTCAGTATAATCTGCAGACTGCACGGACTGCAGACTGCAGACTGGGTATAAAATGAAGACTGGGTATAAAATGCAGACTGCAGACTCGGTATAAAATGCAGACTGGGAAAAATATAAAAAAACTTACCTGAAGACTTTATCTGTTTTTCATTGGGCTCTGTATGCAATTTCAGTGAGTTCTGTTGAAATTTTACCCCTCGACCTCGATCTCCACCTAAGCCGGTCTGGAACTGACCACGCTCGAATTTTCATCCAAAATCAATGCCGACCGCAACGAAACCTCAAATAATAGCACAACAGTATCTATTCCAAGAACCTCATGCCATTTAATTGAAATATCCCCCATTTCTGGAGCCTAAATCGAGCAATTTACGCTTGACGACGCTAGTTACCAAAGTTCACGGTCTCAGAACTTTTACATATATACCTTATTTTGAAACCACTGCTCAAGCGAATCGGCTCTATGGTAAAGCGGTTTGGAGCTCGCGCGTTTGATTCCAATGATCGGAGTTCGATTCGCACACCAGCCACAATTTTTGTAACTTCTTTTTCTCCTTTCTCAGTTTTATTTAATCTTTTCCTGTCTTTTAAGCTAATAGAGCCGCCTTCTACACTAAAAAAAAACATTGTTGTGTATTGGCTCTCCTCCAACACGGACATGATGAGAAAGAAATTATATCACAGGTGACCCAATTGCTCTGTAAGTGGCAATATTTACTAGCATTTGAATGGGATTTTTTTAGAACTAATATTGAATAAAAAGCGACAATACTTACAGCATGTGTTTATTTGTCCATGCCGCTGCGTGTGGTTGTAATTTCAGCGAGTTTTGACCCCAGCAGTTCTGTACACTGGTGTTATACCAGGGTCGTAACGCGGTATATTTGTTCTCTAGTGGTCCCTTATTTTTACCCAGAACTTTGATCTCTGATCCCAATTTTCCAGTAATTTGTGATCCGTGATTAGGCGCGTAGAGGCCCTTTGGTTGCAAAGAAATACCTTTTTTGACAGTTATTAGGGTTTCACTGGGGAACAATTTAAGAAATATTAGATAGATGTGCATCGTCTGAGGCACACCCGAAAAGCTCTATATTTCCAAAAATATCCCAGAATTTTCTAAATATTCCAATGTTTTCTAAATATCTCCAAATTATCTAAATATCCCGAAGAATATCTGGTTATTTGTAGCGTAAGCCTTTGGTGGAGCGCCGATCAAATAGTTGAGCCTCAAGTCGAATTCAGGCTCCGGCCGCATCCTTGGGGATCGGCTAAAGTCTCGTAAAAGCTATAGCCTTGTCTCCCAACACTTTCTCTTCATAAATGGAGACGTAAAAGAACCTGTTGAGAATTGATTAATCTCGGTAATTTAGAGGACTAATAATCCTCAATCCGAGAGTAAATAACTATCAGTACCGTACCTGTGTCATTCTGTTTATTTCTATATTCCTGGATACGGTCAATCGAATAACACGTATAGTAATATACTATATACTGATATATTGAATAGTGCAATTATCACATACTCATCGAAAGCAACATCCCCTCTACAAGAAAAACAAACCAAAAACACCTAAGCCAACGGCTATTGAACGACGCCACATTTTACTGAAAAGGTTTTAGTTATAACTCGTATTAATAGAAACCAACTAGTGTTCTATCACGAATCCTGCATCTGATTGGCTCAGCTACTCGATTTCTATTGTGATAGATAATGAGTAGCGAAAAAGCCGGTTTTTAAAAGCAAAACAATGGCTGCCAAGTCCGCGTTAAAATGTCAAAAATCCTATTGTTTCAGTTTAAGATCGAACAACTAGTTGGTTTCTACTAAAACAATTCGACTACTCGCTCTTCAGAGGCTGATTCCGCTCCTCGTCAACTATCAGCTGATAGAAACTTCGAGTTAGCAGTCTTATTGTTAAATAGTAATAGGAAAATACCTATATAATTGAATAATTATTACTACGATTGAATAATTGCACCCCTTTTGATAGGAAAATACCCCTCACACAAAAATAGTACCATCCGAGTTATGATTACAATAAGCATTTTTTTTAAACTGTCATCTGTTACCAGAATCGAATTGCATCAAATAATTCAAATACCGAGCTTCAATTACCCTGGTTGCAGAGGTTTTCTGATGTTAAGCCGCGAAGCGACGCCAGCGAACCTCTGGTTAACGTGGTCAGTTGACTGATTGTGACGCGCCAATAAATTTAAACTACGGTCAGAATCTGACCCTCGTTCCTGATTGGAAGAATTTTTAATTTAATAAACAAGAAACCTGATTGGTTCCTTATGTCTTTAGCAGGGAGGAGACGAGATTATTGTTTGTAATATCAAACTACCGATCGGGAGCTAGTAAGGACATTTTGACTATCACGAGCTTTGCGTCAGAATCAGTTCCATATTAATACATGTGGCCTCGGTAACCACAATCGAAGGTATAGTCGAGGAAGTCCTGCCATCCATTCTTGGTAATCGCTTTCCTGAGAGTCTGTCGAACGAGCAGAGGAAAGCGCTCAGTGGAGTTATTCACAGGCAGGACACGTTCGCCTATAATTTGCACACTGGTCATGGCAAGTCATTCATTTTTCAGTTGCTTCCAGACCTTTGTAAAGAACTGTCCTCGAGAGGTTTGGACTACTCTCGTGCAATAATTGTCGTTGTTTGCTCGCTAAATCTCTGGAGAAGTCAAACATACTTCAGTTAACAAAGCATGGTTTCGGAGCGACAAGCTTGAGTTGAGGCGAAGTGCATGCACCCCTTTCAAAATGTCGGAATTAACCGCAAATTGGTCTATTAAGCCCGGTTACAATTTAAAATTAGCGTGTTTTGGTTTAGATTGAGAGTTACTTGTGACCTACACCAAAGCTAGACACAGTGTTGTTTGCACAATTCCTAACATGCCGCGAAACAAGAAACAGCGTGTATATAACGAACATGAATACAGTCCGGTTAGAATTTACCATAATGGTTATGAATGAAACATCTATATCATGTTCAGAATCAACCAGTAAACGGTGCTTGTGTTAGTTTTGAGATTTCATAAAGGCATGGTATCTGTATAACTAAGTGGTGTAATCAAATGAGCTCATAACGACTGGAGAACGCGCAAAGTAAGACTGGCTGTTTACCCCCAGGGCCCCAACGTTAAACATGGTTGTTTAGTGGCCGAAAGACGAAGAATGTGACAACGTTAAGGTGAAATGAAAGCCGAAATTAAAGGTTGAATTTAGGTACTAAACAATCATATGTTCAAACTCAAAGATATATTCGTTTTAGACCTGCCACTCACATTTATCCCACAAAACCTGCAAAACTGGATTGAAACGTAAGACTTAATCGGTGTTTTCTTGTCATCCATGAACACGCACCAACAACACTAATTTGCACCTTTGTATCCCCCACACCAACGCATTCTCCCCGTTGAATTAACAATTATCCTGAAATGGCAAACACGCTTGGAACAATGATAATCGTTAATTCTACGACAAATCCTAACCCGAACCACAAACCAAACCCTAACCATATGCATAGGACGAGTTCACGGGTAAACGACGGGTTCTCACTCACCTAGAGCTAGGGTTCACAGGTAAACAAAAAGAGAAGGTAAAGAGAGGAAAAATACTTTTTGAGCGCTCGGACTCGAACTCGTAGCCCTTTGCGTGTACTGCAGTGTAGTGCAGACGTCATCACTACTACACTAAGCCGGCCTACCGCCGTTCGGAATGTAACAAATGTTTATCTTTATCCTTGACTGGTTTTCAGAATGTCATTAGAATTATGATTATCGTTATTTCAAGCGTGTTTTCCATTTAAGGATAGTTGTGAATTCAACGGGGAGGATGTGTTGCCCACACACATTAGTCGCTTGACTAAATACGTCCTTTTCCTCTCCTGCAAAAAGTATAGAACGTGACCACCACGTGATAACTCCTCGGTGATTGGTCAAGTGTAATTACTGAAGTAACATGTTTGACAGCTGTCAACCGCATGGAAGTGAGATTCATCGGACCACTTTAACCAGAGGTTCTCTCCCTTCTCGCAGCCGCTTCGCGACTTAACCTGAGAAAACCTCTAGAACCAGGGTAGCCTACAATATTATAAGATATAATTATTGCCAACGAGCGATCCGAGCCAAGAGGCGAGGATCGCGAGGCGGCAGCATTATAGAGCCGATGCGCGTACGAGGCACACGAGGTATTTTGCAGGCAGAAAAAATCTCGATCGAAAATTGTAATGTAACAATAGAAGGAAATAAAACCAATCACAGCGCGAATTTTTGCGTGTGACGTCATGGAATCTCACGTGGTCGTGTTGATCGTCGAAGTGGCGGTGCTGAATACGAATGTCGACAGCGAGGACGAGGTAAAGTATTCCTTTCTTCGCATTGAAAACATTCTGATTTGCTTTCTTTTTGTGGTGTTGAACTGTGAGTAATTATGTACCGTGAATAATCGAACAAAAAGTGCTAAAATCGAACCAGCGTGTTCACATCGAACCAGCGTGTTGACATCGAAAGTTATTACAAAGGTTGATATCTCTTTCTCGTTAGTTCCAGTTAGTCCAGCAATATGTTTACATTGACTCAGACACCTAGAGGACTAGAGATGTGAACATTGAGTTCATGGTCAACCCAACAATTAATCTCTTTGATACTAATTATTTCTACATCTGTAAACACTTGGGTTTTAATATTGCCAACGAGTCAGTAGTCTCCTTCGCAGCCGTTATGGACTCTGTCACGCAAAGCTCCAAGCTACGAGTCAGCCTAGCGAATTATTTCTACATCTGTAAACACTTGGGTTTTAATATTGCCAACGCAGCAATATAGAGCCGATGCCCGAGGATATGTGGATATGCAGTAAAAATCTCGATCACTCTGTGAAAATGTAACGTAATGTAATGTCCTGTAAACCAAAGTCAGAATTTCAATAAATACAATAAACGTGATAAACCCTTTGTTTTCTCTTTTTTCTTGAAGCCCAGTTGGAGCACTAATATCCCCTCTGACAAACTTTCAAAACATTCAGTGTCGAGCACAACGTATCCTCTAGGCTCTAACCATATTTCTTATTCTACAGCTCAAATTCGACTGCTCTCCCTCATCGCCTGGCTGTTATATGCTGCAAGGCACTGTATTTTATGTATTCTCAAAGTGCCATAAGAGTAAAATGTCAGGAATAACTATGAAGTTAAGTTTTCTAATGCACAGTTACAAAGTGTTCCATCGTGATTTATTAAAATATAAACAAACTATAAATATAATTGCTATTCTCGTTTATCAGCGTATCATATTCAGATCAGGCGGAGGCAATTTTTCTGGGTTTTTGTTTTCGTTGGCACTTTAGCGATAGCTACGACTAGTATATAATTATATACGGCTGTGTATTTTACTCTTCATTCGTATTTTGGTTCGCCTAATCGCCTTAAAGGCTCGCCAAAATATGAATGACTCGTAAAACAACATAGCCGTATTAGATTCTAAGCCGACCAACAACTTGTGTTTTTACTAGCCATGGATTTTGGCAAGCCTTTAGGCGAGCCTAAGAGCTGGTTATCCGATTCATAAGTTGTTTATTATGTAAATCAGCAAAACAACTGCACTATGCAGGTAACTGGGAAGCCATATGATTTTATTTTTACTACTCCAATAGTCTCGTATTTCTTGCGTTGTTCGTTCTTTGCAGATTTGTATAATAAAACATGAAAATCTGAAGGGATATGGGATAAATATTTCAGAACACTTAGCCCTACCCGCTTTATATTCGATATTAAGCATCCTTCCCCAGAGCTCTCCCATTTCAATTAATTTTAACCCTTTAGTCCAATGGTGAGCAACATCTAACTTCTCTTTAGGAACAAAGTGAAGCAGGCAGGTTATAAGAATGTTGGAGTTGATCACCTGGGAAAATGTTTTGACGTGACATCAAATTCTCTTAACTCACACTACAAAAAATGTAGGAAAACCAGTAAGGAGAATTTGGGTGTTTTGTGGCTGAAAGGGTTAAGGGAAGTTATTTGTATTACCTGTCACTCGACACCCATGTGGGACATTTATCATAAATCTACAATAGTTTACGTTAGCTAAGTGGTAATTTGCGGAATTTAAATTATCACATCTCTCTTTAGACTGTCACGTTGAAGTCCTTCAACTTGGGATCTGTGTTGGCTGGGAACTGAAACACAAAAAGGAATAAAAATATGACAAAATATGCATTTATTGATAAACAGAAATAAGGCCGGAAACTTTAAAGCAAAATCTTAGAAAAACTGCAAGGAAATCTGATGTAATATTTATTTCGGAACTCAATTTCATCGTATTGTTTGGTGGGTTCCTACAAAAACAAAAATAACAAATCAAGAAACTTCGGAAGAAAAACTAAACTAAAACAAATCGTTTCTCAGAAAACAATTTCACTGTTAGGTTCCAATTCCTTTACATTTTTCAAAACATACTATTTCAAACAAGGTTGTGTTGTGAATGTTGCATTGTGTATTAAAAGACCGGGTCCAGCAAATGTATAAAAAAAACGTATTGCAAATAGTGAATCCCTCGTATTGTTATTAAACTGAATACTTATAAGACATAATTTTAAAATGGCAGAGCGGAAAAACGGAGCGCATGCGCACTAGCCACTTCATTAAAAGTGAATCAAGGTGGCCTTCGAGCGGGAGTGGATTGTAGCTCTTTTTCACCGACCTTTCACAGCTCACGAAATACCACGATTACCTTATTACTTCATACCATGGACTGATATTCTTCAGTGACTTCTCTGAGCCCAAATAACATAATCCAGACCACAGAAAGAACGCTACAATTGCTCGTTCAACTCTGTGTTCAGGAAAAATGAACCATTTCGAAATGTTCATATGCGACTGGAAAAATGCCAAAAGTAAGGAAACTTGTGAATATATAAGCTTTATACTTCGGTAGAGAACTAAGGAGGTAATGTGTTTCAACATATAAAATACCATATTCGAGATTTTCATACCATTTTTCAAACCGGCGAAGCATTTGAAGTTACAGTACTGACTAGACTGTCTACAGCATGCAGTAGAAATCCTGGAACGACGATCATTAACAAAGACTGTAAGTAAAGCTACAGAGTTATTGTCATGAAATTATACAATATTTCATTTGATTTGATTATTATGGTATTACATCGACATTTTGACGAATTAGTTGACTGTTTTACCAATGTAAAGAAAACGAATTTTAATTTTGTTTAGTTTTTAAATGAAGTGTTATATACATGTAAGAAAACTTAATGGTATAATTCTTCTGTTTTCAGAAAGCCAACAATAAAACATAGTTGTAATCGAATGCCTTTGACAAAGTAGTTTTGTGTTCATTTAATTTTGTTCATGTTAGAAGTGGGTGACACTAATTATGTTGTGTGGGATTTTTGTGCGGTTTTGTAAGAGGTGCATAGTTGGTGTATGAAATCATGCAAGAGCCTGCATTTTTTTACTTTCTTACCCAAGCTTTGCATTGTTTGCTTTTATACACATTTTATGCAGATCAAGCAAAGAAGCAGTACATCTGGTCTTGTTTATTTTCCTGTAAAATAGTAAAACTTGATTATCTTCCCAATTCACTCAGTGTTTGTTTGCTGCTTTGGAATATCTGGACCGAAATAGTAAAGGAGCACCTGGTTATACAGATTACTTGTTTTGAAATACAGACTTCAAACACCATTATTTCTGTATCTCTATTCTTCCCAAACAAAAACAAAGTCAGGCAAATATAGCAAACTATGAAAACAAATACAAATGTATACAGTTTTCATCTATATACTTTCTCATTATTTTAGACTAAGTGTTTTAAACCTGTTTATTTTTACTGTAGAAAAACAAATGACAATTATCTGGTCTCATAAACTGCAGCATTGGAAGGAACACATCTATATGGAATTAAGACTCGAAAAATGTATACTTTTCAGCACCATCAGTTCTCTTCATCTTTATTTTCCACCAAAAATAAGAACACTTATGTATCTATGAAACATTAAAAATAAGTCATTACTTTCTTAAAATAAAATATGCAAAAACTATTCTATAAAATTTTATTAGAGGTAAATCATGTATGTGTTGGTGTTTTAACTCAAATTTTGAGTGAGGAAGGGTAACATTGTAAGTGTTGATTGAAAGAATGTGATAGTTGATTCAGTTTAAAATGTGGGTTTGATAATGTATTTGGGAAAGGAAAATCATGATGGCTATATGTGGAGGTTAATTCCGATAAGGTTTCATTCATGATACTAACATTAACAATCAGATACATGTGCAAAACAGGACATAAAATAACTAATTGGCTAATAATGATTATCAATACTAAGAATCTCTGCTCATACGTACATTGCATGTTCATATTAATTCAAATCACAAGGTTTTTTAATTTTTTAAAGTTAATTTTTTTCACATAAAATAATAATACTAGCTATCAAAATACTAATATTATAATAAAGTACGTATTTATGTATTTTGTATCTGAACCTTAAATTCAGAAAGAGTTTACCATCTCAGAGCATCCCTGAGCTTTAGGTCATAGCCATTTAAAAAGGGTCTGCTTAATACAGAATGCACACATGGCATTTTAAAACTTATGTTTAAAAATTTTGATTTTAAATAAACATGCATGACCATAAGCAGAGATTCTTAGCATTGATATCATTATTATAATATAACTATTAATTAATTATTAATTATTTATTTATTTACTAATACACTGTCTGATTGTTATTATTGTTGTTATTATTACTATAAAATGGAAGCCATTAGAAACATGTGCTTTATTCCAACATACTTCCCCCTCATTGCTTTCCTTTCCCAAATTAATTGTGTTTTTACAGACTGGACTATCTCATTCATTCACTGGGCGCCTAACCCTTTCCCCTCCTTCCTAAAAAGTATCCTATTAAAAGCTGACCCGCTTCCTGTCTTGATATGAATCATTAGGCGCATTAGCAATTCAAACATATACACATGATTCACCTCTGAAATAAGTTCACAAAAATAATATATAAGCACTTGACAAAGACACAATTCACATTTAAAATAATTTCACATAATTCATACAAATTTCATTTTTAAAAATCAAGTTAAGAAAACATGTTCACTTATTATTATTGACATATATGGTTCTTAGATTAGCCCTTCACATAATTTCAGAAAATAAGTATACTACAGGTGTACAGAAAATGGGGCCATACAGGAAATGGTCACTATAATTATCAGGGGTTTCAAAATAACCTGGCTACATGCATGCAGCCAGTGCTCCATCACTGGCATGCATCTACATTGTACTTATATTAGCTTGAAATAGCTGTATATACATGTATACTATATTTGTATTTTAACATACATTTATTACTGAAGGCATATTCACATAGCTCTACTTTCAAAGTACAAGCCAGCTACACTGAAAATTAATGAATCTCTGCATTATGCTAATAATGTAGTTTCTGTGTAACTCCAAAGAGGCTCATGAAAGAGGAAGCTACCAAGTTTTTCAAAGAAATTACCAATTAGTTTTATTATATGTAATTGCTTATGGATTCCTGTACAAATATTATGATGTATTAGTAACCACTAGGCAAATGAAAAAAGAGAGATACATGTATATACCAACAGTTTTAGCTGTTAGAATATTTAAAGGCTTAACTTTTGTGGAAAGTTATTGCATCCTGTGTTATGTCAACTACTGGTTGGATATAAACTCAGCAAGATAGTAGAGAATTCTGCTGCATGTTATAAATCCATTAAAGAAAATAATTTTTAAAAATCTTGTTAGTCCTTCCTCTGTTGTACCGTGCATAGTTAATAGAGTGGAATGGTTATGAAACCCAGCGACCTTCTTTGTTATATGTCTTTGTTAGCTTTTTTCAACCACTACCCTGCACAAAACACAATAGAAATTCCAATGTGTTAATCAATCAGCCAATAGAAATGTGTGAGTTCAGTCGTTCAGTGGACGCTAATGAACTATGATCCTGCACAATCTTTTGTCTTGCCCCCTTCCAACATAAATCTCAGCGCATTTGTTAGCCCCTTTGAAGTTTGCCAGGTTTCATAACCATTCCACTCTATTAACTATGTACCGTGTTACAATTAAAACAGGTTTTAACAATTAACACTCAAATAAAGTATACATGAAAAATGTAGATTTGTTCTCATACATGTGCATGTAGTTTGCTATGTAGGCTATTTATATCTCTTTCAATTATCCTATACATGTATTTGTCTCACTTTGCTTGTGATTGGGGAGAATAAAGTGAAGATCAAGAGAAGTGATGGTGCTTGAAGAGTCCATTTCTCAAGTAGTCTACACAAGCAAACATGAGGAGCTGGGAAGGGAAAGGTATATTACTATTGCAGGCTTCCTTTTTTCTGGGAAAACAACAAGAAGTACTGTTTCGTGTAAAGCTTGGGTGAGAAAGTCCACATGCAGGCTCTTGATTTCAAACACGTACCAACCACCATACATGTACCTCCCTTTATACAGATCGAGAACTGCACAAAAGTGCCACACAACATAATTAGTGTCACCAACTTCTAACATGAACAAAATTAAAAGAACACGAAACTACTTTGCCAAAGGCATTCGATTACAGCTGTTTTATTGTTGGCTTTCTGAAAACATCAATTATAACATTATTTTTTTTAGATGTATATATAACACTTCATCTTAAAACAAAATCAAAATTAATTTTCTTTTCATTGGTAAATCAGTCAACTAATTCGTCAAAATGCCGATGTAATACCATAATAACCAAATCAAGTGAAATATTGTATAATTTCCTGACAATAGCTCTGTAGATTTACTTACAGTCTTTGGTAATGATCGTCGTTCCAGGATTTCTACTGCTGTAGATAGTCTTGTCACTACTATAACTTCAAATGCTTCGCCGGTTTGAAAAATGGTATGAAAATCTCGAATATGGTATTATATATGTTGAAACACATTACCTCCTTAGTTCTCTACCGAAGTATAAAGCTTATATATTCACAAGTTTCCTTATTTTTGGCGTTTTTCCAGTCGCATATGAACATTTCGAAATGGTTCGTAATTTTCCTGAACACAGAGTTGAACGAGCAATTGTAGCGTTCTTTCAGTGAACTGGATTATGTGTTTTTTGGGCTCGGAGAAGTCACTGAAGAATATCAGTCCATGATGTGAAGTAATAAGGTAATCGTGGTATTTCGTGAGCTGTGAGAGGTTCCTGAAAAAGAGCTACAATTCACTCTCGCTCGGCGGCCATCTTGATTCACTTTTAATGAAGTGGCTAGTGCGCATTCGCTCCGTTTTTCCTCTCTGTCGTAATTAATAGTCTCCCTTTGTCGTCACGCAACGCTCCCTCCAGCGTTGCGTGACGACAAAGGAAACGGCTGCGAGGGAGACTGTAATTAACGGACCTGTATCTTAGATATGCATCGTTCTATTCAGTAATGATTAATTATTATCAAACTCATTAATAATTCATGACGCAAAAACAAAGGAAATTAATAAAACATCAGTGTCTTTAATTCTACTAGAGATTTCGTCCTGATTTACTTAAACTTTGGCCCAAAATAAGTCGTATCGCCAAAATAACTGAAAACAAGACGCTCTACATCTAGTGTGCGATAAAGAATTCGCGTCCGATCTTTATGGGATCAGTACAAACTGTTGCTTTCAGCTCGAGTTTGTAAATCCCATAAAGATCGTCCTTATACTTATCAAACTCATTAATAATTCATGAAAATAAAACAGGAAATCACTGAGCGATAAGTGATATGTAAATGTGATACAGATTTCCTCATGATTTACATAAACTATAGCTTCAATTTTCTCGGGAGGCCTTCACCTCTCAAAACCTTGCATTTTATTGGACCCCATTTGGACTGCACTGACAAAGAATTCCATTGTTTTAGGGTTACATTAGGGTTTGTATTATTTCAGGGTTTGGCAGAGGACGGATATCTGCAGGATTTAGAGGTATTCTAATTTCGCACTGAGCTGGAATAAGTCCAAATTTAAAATGCGCCCTTAGTCTTCAAGGAAAATATCGCGTAGCATTTCAATCTCGCATTGAGGGGGGGTACGTTAACTATTTGTAGCCAAATCATTATTTTCACTCGGTGGCCATCTTGGATTCAAAGCGAGGCAATCCTCTAAACTCGTTCTGATATCCCTCAATGAGAGGCTACCCTAGCAAAAACAAACGATTACCTCGTTTTGAAACCAAGATGGCCACCAGGGCCCAGTTGTTCGAAGCCAGGGTAAGCACTACCCCGGGGTTAAATCACTAACCCGAGGGTAAACTGTACAGAATACAATTACAGATTTAGCGCTACCCCAGGGATAAATCACTAACCCGAGGGTAAACTGTACAGATTACAATTACAGATTTAGCGCTATCCTAGGGTTAAATCACTAACCCGAGGGTAAACTGTACAGATTACAATTACAGATTTAGCGCTATCCTAGGGTTAAATCACTAACCCGAGGGTAAACTGTACAGAATACAATTACAGATTTACAGCTACCTAGGCATAAATCACTAACCCGAGGGTAAACTGTACAGAATACAATTACAGATTTAGCGCTATCCTAGGGATAAATCACTAACCCGAGGGTAAACTGTACAGAATACAATTACAGATTTAGCGCTATCCTAGGGTTAAATCACTAACCCGAGGGTAAACTGTACAGAATACAATTACAGATTTAGCGCTATCCTAGGGTTAAATCACTAACCAGAGGGTAAACTGTACAGAATACAATTACAGATTTAGCGCTATCCTAGGGTTAAATCACTAACCCGAGGGTAAACTGTACAGATTACAATTACAGATTTAGCGCTATCCTAGGGTTAAATCACTAACCCGAGGGTAAACTGTACAGATTACAATTACAGATTTAGCGCTATCCTAGGGTTAAATCACTAACCCGAGGGTAAACTGTACAGATTACAATTATACATTTAGCGCTATCCTAGGGATAAATCACTAACCCGAGGGTAAACTGTACAGAATACAATTACAGATTTAGCGCTATCCTAGGGATAAAGTTACCCTTGCTTCGAACAACCCGGCGGACCAAGAGAAAAGAGTGAATTAACAGCCACATTGACTCCAGACATGCATAACACCATGACATAGCGCCTTTAATGAAGTTTCTGCTTTGTAATACACAACGTAATGTGTATAATGCAACAAGCAACAAGACTGCACGAGACAATCTTTTTGAATGTGGTGTATTTTTATAGACAAAACTGTAAACTTTCTCTTACCTGCTCAGTGAATTGATCAGTGCAAGCCATCCTGATACGTTCACTCGTAGCTGGACTGTCGAACCTGAAGATTTCCCCTGCACCAGAATCGCGTCTGTAAAACAAACAGTTACAGTTGGTTATGATGAGACTGACAAGAGACTGCAAAAAAATACGATGAGTACGTCTCTATTGACATAATTATGAACTTAAATCATGCAGGGGGGAAATGAGGGGAGGGGAAGGTGGGGCAGCTGTTGTCAGTCATAAGACATGACGATGAGCGAGTCTGGAGTATCACAATCAGTAAAATGCACTCGCATGGGGCGAGTCAGTATAAAAAACCAATCGGAAACTAACCATTGTACTCGACTTATCTCTCCGCTTGTTTTTCTTCAACAATATATCGCGGAGATTCAAGAGGATAAAACACCTCACTTTCTCTAAGAAACGTGACTCGTTCCGAGTCGTACAGAGCATTTTAATGTGATGTACATATTACAGAGTATTTCAGTGTGATGTACATATTACAGAGCATTTCGGTGTGATGTACACATTACAGAGCATTTCGGTGTGATGTACACATTACAGAGCATTTCGGTGTGATGTACACATTACAGAGCATTTCGGTGTGATGTACATATTACAGAGCATTTCAGTGCGGTGTACACATTACAGATCATTTCAGTGTGGTGTACACATTACAGAGCATTTCAGTGTAATGTACACATTACAGAGCATTTCAGTGTGATGTACATATTACAGAGCATTTCAGTGTGGTGTACACATTACAGATCATTTCAGTGTGATGTACATATTTTTCCAAACATCCTATGTGCAGTTTTTCGTCCATTGACCTGTCAAGTGACATGAGCTGCGAATGGATAAAATGGTGGTTCCTCGAAAAACCAGGCATGTACTCAGTATTAAAACACGATGGAAGTGCACGAGGTATAATTATCTAAACAATTACACGTCCAATTATGGCTTGCTTTCATCGCGTACTACAGTCAACTCTTGCGGATAACTTTCGCCGGGGACTGGCTCTTGTCCGTACAAAGGCTTGACTGAAAATGAATCCCACTATTATGGACTCTCGCTATTACGGAATTACGGACACTTTATGTGGTCCCAACAGAACAATTTAATTGTTTAACTCTCGATAAAGCGGACATCTTTGATATATCATATGACATACTTATACATTGAAAGTATTCTGTTGTTCCTCATGTGTTATTTTTATAAATACACTTCCGAAATGTTTATTTTCGCCCCATTTAATATATTTTCCTTGGGTTCTTTGTTCGATTTGTCTTCGCTTTTTC
Source organism: Actinernus sp. WN-2022 (assembly GCA_030867875.1). Taxonomy (NCBI): domain Eukaryota; kingdom Metazoa; phylum Cnidaria; class Anthozoa; order Actiniaria; family Actinernidae; genus Actinernus; species Actinernus sp. WN-2022. The sequence continues at coordinate 54,939,002 of JAOWCC010001589.1, forward strand.
CTTCCAGGCTCTACAGGAGTCAGTCCCTCCCTTTGATTCTTAAAGACTGCTTAGTAGTTTCACTGCTATTGATGAGTTCATCCAGTCTTTCCTGATATTTCGTCCCGCCATATAATTTATAAATGACTGGAATCTCCAGCCCCAAGCTTCCATCTCTGTTTATTCTCTTCCCACGTTTTACAGTATTGTGTTTCGTACGGCGAGATAGGCCAGTTGAAATACTAACAGTAATGTTTAACTCTTCGTTTTTCGCTTTTAAATGTAGAAAGTGACAAACTTATCGCAGTAAAAGATAGCTTTGTATTGAACGGACAGAAATATACATCTTATATGCTTGAATTACGTTTTTACGTTTTTTTCCTCGCACCCCGCTATTGCACACTCTCGCTATTACGAACACCAAATTACCGTTCCGAGGGTGTCCGCTATAACGAGAGTCGACAGTATGTACGAAGCTCGACGTGCTGTCTTTGGATTACAAATCTGGAAATCTTGAGATATCGAGAGTCAAATGATTTTCATTTTCTATATGGCGGCGCAAACAAAGAATACAATGGTTCTGGCAGACGATACAATTAGCCACACCTTAGTTGGCGCCGGCTAACATTACCTCTCGACCTAGCGCTAATCAAAGATTAAAGAGGTAAACTGCCAGGGACCGGTTATTCAAAGCAAGGGTAACTATCTCCAGGATAGCGCTAAATCTAGTCTCCTCCGCAGGCAACTCCCGTAAAACTCTCCTGTGCGGACCGGGATTCCTGTGGTCCCCACCCCCTCCCCCTCATCTGAACCTTCCACAGGAAGCCCGCTCAGATGATCCTTCCACCACAGGAATCCCGGTGATTCAAATTTCTTGTCAAATTTCTTGTTTCTTATTATTTAGGAGTTGCCTGCGGAGGAGGCTACGCTAAATCTGTAATTGTAATCTGTACAGTTTAACCCCGGGATACCGCTTACCCTTGCTTCGATCAACAAGGCCCTGGTGGGCAGAAATGTCAGACACATTACCTTGCACTACTAATGGCATCCTTGATGGCGTAGAATATGGATGAAGCGAGGAAAAGAGGAGGTTCACCTACCGCCTGTAGAGAAGAATCACATGCTAGAACATTAAGGAGATATTTTACAGAACCGCGTACTGGGCACCAAAAGCTACCAGGCTAAGACAGTTTTGTGCCTACCTAAAATCGAGTTTAGCAAAGATTTCACGATATTTGTGTTTCTTTTTGAATGGTGAAAGTTAAATTGGAGTGTTAATTTAAAACAAAACTTATCTCATCAGGGCTAGACCTGAATATGAAACACCAAACTTAAAGCTATTCAATTGCTGACTAAATTTATAAAGAAAAGCAAGAAATGAACTTTGTACCACACTAAAACAGTTCTTAGTCAAGAGTTTGTTATTCATGTTTGTTGGTGACTAATAAAATAGTAATTAGAGTGTTAACCCAAAGCGAGAAATGAAATTCAGATTAGTCTGCGGGCTAGTTTTCGGCGTTTTTTCTTATATTACGCGACAGTTAGAAAAATTCCCTCTTAATACGTTCAGTTATTACATTAGAGTCACTCCAACGTGGGTGTTAACGGTATAGATCAATTCACTAAATTAGCTACCTAAATTAGTGTATCCGCAAGACCAACGGTCACAGAAAATGACTTGAAATCAGGGGGGTTGAATGCAAACCGGCTTCATTTTGAAAATAAATCTCTCTGGGATCTGAAGACCGTTGGTACGTGACATTTCAAACTAGGTGACGTAAAGTAAATTAGTACTACAGTTAGCTAACTAGTTCATCTAAATAGTCAACGCCGACGCTGGAGCGACTCTATTATTATTATTATTATTATTATTATTATTATTATTATTATTAATATAGATTAGTAAGAGTTCTGCTAATTCTCTCGGAGTTTAAGTTCATTGTGTGCTAATTTTCAAGCGTTGTTTTCTTGGTTTGAGTGTACTATGCATATCTTTGTATTTATTCATTTTATTTTAGTAAGTGTCCCCATTAGTAGTAATGCTAAATTTACATATGACACGTTAATAAAGTTATTATTGTTATTATTAGTGTTCTGAATTGTCAATTATCTGTATGTATAGAGCAGATTTCGTACGAGTGAGAAACTATGGGATGCCGTAGACTTACCGTGACCGTACTGTAACCGTGCCGTACCGTAACTCTGTAATTTGATTGGATCAGCAGGACAAAACAGACCATTTCAATGTCACGGCATGCCGTACAGTACATCGCGCAGAATTATATTGTTCTCGGCGACATGTACTTACGGCCGAGAGGTTAAAGTGAGGACGGATAATTATAACATTGCTAATTAATTCTGCGGGAGAGCGATTGTGATTGGCTTTTGACAAATCGGTTTGGGAATACTCTACTCCCACATCACATGAAACACATGTCAATCACTGTCAACTGCTCGCTTCATGGGAATAGTGGACTCCCAAAGCTCGTTAAAGAAGGTCATCACACTAACTAATGTTGTTATATCAGAAGCCCATTTGTCATTACCGCCCCTGAAGTTCAAAAGCAAAGCCTTTCGTCTGTTCGATCTTGTTATTTCCTTGGTGGGCAGATACAGACTTAAAACTTATCAATTCAAAGTTTAAGATACCTTGTCTTTGTAAAAGTTTTGGGTTAAATCCATGATTCGAATTGCCGCTTGGTTTATCTCTGAGAAATTAAAGAATCGTGTTGGTGTACTTTTTTTCCCTATGAACCGTATAAAACGGAGAAAGTTATAACTTTGAGATCGCCGGTGCGATGTTGTTAGCTTTTAAATACTTCTAGAGCACGTACGTACATGAGCAACGTCTCAATTTGAAGTTTGAATTATTCTGAATACAACTACGTTATGATTTGCTTTTGACGCGCTTAAGTTTATAGTTTTTATTTAATGCTCACTAGGATTTGTTTTGTCGCGGTTGCCTTTACTCAGCTTCAGTTTGAAAGTACTTTGCTGCCAACTCGGTTGGGCGATTTTTTTAGCTTTTAAATACTTCTGGAGCACGTACGAAAATCAGCGACGTCTCATTTAAAAGCTTAAAAAATATTGAACTCAACTTTATGATTTGTGTTTGACGCGCAACACCATAGTTTTTATTCAATACTTTCCGAGATTTGTTTTGTCGCCGCGCTTGCTTTCAACTAGGCTTTAGTTTGAATGGACTCTTTGAATGGTTGCTGCCGTCCCCCGGGGGGGGGACTCCCCGTAAAAATAGACGGGGGTGCTCGACCTATCTTTTAGGGGTTAAAATTGTTAGCAGTGCTATCTCTTAGGGGTCTTCCAAAGGTCTGCTATCTTTTAGGGGTCTCCGAGACCCAAAACTTTTGTGGCCGAGAAAAAATAGCGCTGGATCCTCGAGCATGAGACCCCACAAGTTGAATCGGTATTTATACGGCTTCGATATAGAGTTTGATCCATCCGAATATTAAAGAAGAGGTTATGGCGCAGAGCTTTGTCTCTTATTTCCTTTAGTTTGCACAAAGATAAAGACTGTTGTCTTTTGGAGTGCTATATTTTAGGGTTAATTTTTTTGTGAGCCACGCCCATATTGCTATCTTTTAGGGGTGAATTTCATTTCTCTAGTCGAGCACCCCCGTCTATTTTTATGGGGAGTCCCCCCCCCCCGGGCTGCCGTCTACCAATGGTGTAGATACGTGAATACGTACTGGAGTGATCGGGGGTTCTATGAGCTCCCGATCACGTTGAATTTCTTGTTCAAGAGACATGTAATGTTGAAGCGATCGCAAGTAGTCGGGTAACTGATAGAACTGGAATGACAAGCAGACAAGACGTAGGTCTATTTATAATGCCGCTTTTGTCTCCGCGGGGTTTTTTAATTAAATTTCTAAACATACATTCAAAACCATCCCAGTGAGATAAGTGGATTAATCTTGCACCTCGGCATTTAGGTGAGCCGTATTGTGTCAATTCCAATCATGCGGCGGGTGTGCTATTGTTCGTTGAGGAGGAGCTAAGAGAGTCCAGGAGAAATCCCGCGGGAATATTCAAACTTCAAAACGGGAGGCGAATTCGAGGTTTTAAGACATGGCCAGGAAATATTGATTTCGATAATACTAATACAGGTCAGATTGCTATGAAAAAACAGCTGGTAGTAAGTAGCATACTATCTAAACTAACTTTTCCAGGTGGGACCTAAGTAGCAAACACGATTGTTGGCGAGAAAATTGGCCTCAAAGTGAGCTAAAGTGAATATTCCACTATAGAAACAGTTAAAAAACCCAAAATTCATGGTCCAACCGATAATGCTTATACTCACTCAAATAAGTTTAAATTGGGTGGAAATTGTTCATTGATATCTCTTCTTCAAAAGCCAGGTAGTACCTAAGCTCTAGCACAAATCATTTAACCATAAATAGGCAAAACTTCTAGTTCACTTAAGCATTTTAGTCCAATTCCTCTATTGTTTGCATCGCTATTCATTGTGTAGGCTTTGAATTTAGCGCTCCTGCATCTAATAAAATACCCGGATTTGTCGCGCCATTCTGCGCGATAAACCGTACCGTAGTCATTGCTATAGTTTGTCAACTCGAACGAAATCTACTTTACGAGTATAGCTTGGTGTTACATGTTTTTTCCCCAATAATTATTAGAGCATCTTCAGTTGATGTGGTCGCACATTTCCGAATCAAGTTTAAAAAAGCGTCAAATACAAGTAAACTACTAAATAGTTATTTGACTGGAGATTTAGTAGCATGTGAGTGAGTCCCTCGATTTCCCTTGGTAACTGGTCGTGTTTTTCTCGTTGTATCGTATCGTCTCAGTTGATCAACCTCCCGTCTTAATCGTGAGTTTCGGCTCATTCCCAGTCTTCGCTGAGGCAAAATACAAAGGGCAACAAAACAGGGTGATGAATTACGATAGCAGCGGATATAAAAATGGCGGTAATTACTCGGTCTAAATCTGCAGGCCGGTATTTTTTTTTGGTTTCATGCAGCACAATTTCTGCGCATGCGTTAAATTTCGTAACAACGTCAGGTTGAATATATTTACATAATTTCATACAGTAAAATCAAGATGGTGGAACCGCGAGGAAATTTCTCTCAAATTTGGAGTCCCATCTCTCAAATGTAAGCAGTTTAATGTTTTATTTAACTTCACTCGTGCGAAAGCCTTCCAACAGGCTCAGGATATTTCAACTGGCGCTCTTGTTTTACAAGTTTTACAAGTTTTGTGGCAAACGTAAGGCTGAAATACACCATTTCCTTCAGAAACTAAGAAAAAAACATGTTTTGATCAACAACTGTAGTTTAAGTTTTGAACACTGAGATAAGATTTACTATTGATAAACACGAGACATTGACCGACACGTGATAGCGGTTACGGCAAAATTCCCGCCGATTTACGCGTCAGGTCGCGCATGCGCACTAGGTATTCAGTTCTGTCGGGACAGCGACCAAGAAAACTAGAGGGACTTGCTCGCAGGCTGGTGATCAAGCTAACAGCGCCGAGTACCTTTGACGAGTACACAGCCTTCTCATTAGGAGCACTTCGAAGAAGATGGACGTGGAACTCGACCGGGATGTCAGAGAAGCCTGGGATCTTGTAGGCACCAGGCCCTGTCGTCCATAACGTACCAGTCTGTGAGAAACGCACCTCCTCTAACGTGAAGAGGCCTTGGCCCTGCACGAAACCTCCCTCGATCTGGCAAAGAACAATAGGAAATTACAAACACATATTCATGTTTGGTTAAAATGTTAAAGGAAGAAAATGAGATAACAAAAAACGGTCGTGAAGAAAAACAGTCGAACAGGAGGACCTACATATAAAGAATGTAGCTCTGTACGTCAAGATAACTAGTATAAAATGTCTAGCCTGATGTTAACCTCCTATGCGATAAGGTTCAGAGCACTACAGTATATATGAACATAGCAAAGGTTCACGTTATTTGTAATAACATCGCTCAATTTCTGTCTGGCGCCTGCCCAGTGGGCCTTACTCTGCTATGGAACGAGTCTCTGAAAATCCCCTCGACGAACACAAACGTTATTTTTGACTGTGTTTTATCGGATGCACCTCTCCCGTCCAATTCAACAGAGGCGCTTTTATTGTAAACAGTATACCTACCTGTCCGATATCGATAGCGGGGTTGAGACTGTTGCCAACATCCATCACGATGTCGGTACGAAGTACCTGAAAAACAAACAGTTGTCTGGTTATCAGTAGATACCGCAGAAGAACTAAATTTCCCCTTGTTTTTCATAGAATAAGCATTATACCTATACATTATAGAACGGAAATAGCTGGTGCGAATTGCTGAAAGGGAACATGATCAATAAAACACATCGCCTAATTAATGCTGGTAATAATTGCTGTAGGACATTTGCATTATGACGTCACTTTACTACAACTACCAGAATCCTTTTCAATTTCTTTTTCTCATTCAGATGTTAAAACTCCTTTGAGAATACCAAGACAATGGTCCACATTAGGGGAACAAAAGGATCCGTGCATAGAGTTCTGGTAGTTGTAGTAAGTGACGCCATCATGCAAAGACTTTTTTCAGACTTTCAGTTTATTCGCACACTTTCTAATTAACAGGATAGTGGATAATTACAGAATAAATAAAAGACATAACAATAGTAACATTGACATTAAAAAAGAAACTATAATCAATTGTTCGTGCGCAGTGATCAAAGTAGCAAGACGTTTTCGTGTTGATCACTGCCTACGTTAGCCTGCCATGCAGACGTATTTTTTCACTCTTATAAATTCGAAGAAAAAAGTAAAGTCTCCTTACCCGAGCGCTTAATTAGTTTCCAATATGCACACCTCATTGTGTTATGGACCAATCAAATTTTACCTTCCATATCCTGGAAAGTGACGTAATGTTACATTTAATAGGAATTCAGACAATACATGTGCCATTGACCAATCATAGGAGTGTTCACTGGCGCGCCAATTCACTAAAATTCTAACAATGGCTTTGATTGGGCAGAGAAATACAACAAATGTGCTGATGTCATGCTTGTAAGCTCGGGTGAGCAGACGTTACTTTTTTCTTCGAATTTATGAGAGTGAAAAAATAGGTCTGCATAGCAGGCTATGCCTACGTCTACTATTGCTCGGCAAAATAGGACAGACGCGAATAAAAAGTACAGCCTCAATAAATGAAATTATTTTCAAACATTATTAATGTGTCTGTGAGTTAAGAAGAGATTGAGTATATTTTTCCTAAATGTAAAGGTTAAATTAGACTGCAAATGTACTATTGAAACACATTCTCTATGAATACTCGTCATTTTGACCGACCGTGATACGTCATCACTTTCAAGATGGCGGCCGCGCGAGAAATTCGACATTTTTTCTACATTTATTTTTTTCCTGCTAATTTTTTATTTGAAAATGTTAATATGCACTATATTACAAATATTTTAATAGCAGTTCCAAAACACCTTTTGAAACATTTTAACCGATGAGGCCTTCTCCCGTGGTGGCCCATTTAGTGCGTTCATACCTGGTGATCACCCGTTAGGCAATCGATCTCCACCTCAGAACAGGCAGCTCCATAGGAGAAGTAATTGAATGCGATTCCTGTGTTCTTCTCCCAGTCATATCCAATATCGGGGGTCCTGTGTTCGGAATAAAAGACATACTCAAACAAGAAGTAATAGGCCCTTTGCAGCTAACAAATCACGTGGTTGTACTGGAGAGCAGAAAATAACTGACTTCATTTATTTAAAGGCCTTGTACGAGATCGGTATTGCTATTAGAAAAACCTGTTTGCAAATGCTATTTTCCACCTGCGTTTATAAAGATAGCTTGCTCTCCAGTATTCATGGCAACGCCTTTCCCATGGGTATCATGAGTTCAATTCATTCGTTAATGAAGTACTATATCAGCACGTGACTGTTAGCTGCAACGAATTTCCTGTGTTCTTCTCCCAGTCATATCCAATATCGGGGGTCCTGTGTTCGGAATAAAAGACATACTCAAACAAGAAGTAATAGGCCCTTTGCAGCTAACAAATCACGTGGTTGTACTGGAGAGCAGAAAATAACTGACTTCATTTATTTAAAGGCCTTGTACGAGATCGGTATTGCTATTAGAAAAACCTGTTTGCAAATGCTATTTTCCACCTGCGTTTATAAAGATAGCTTGCTCTCCAGTATTCATGGCAACGCCTTTCCCATGGGTATCATGAGTTCAATTCATTCGTTAATGAAGTACTATATCAGCACGTGACTGTTAGCTGCAACGAATTTCCTGTGTTCTTCTCCCAGTCATATCCAATATCGGGGGTCCTGTGTTCGGAATAACACATACTCAAACAAGAAGTAATTGAACAGGTTGCCTGTGTTCTTCTCCCTGTCATATCCAATATCGAGGGTCCTGTGTTCGGAATAAGACATATTCAAACAAGAAGTAATTGAACGGGTTGCCTGTGTTCTTCTCCCAGTTACATCCAATATCGGGGGTCCTGTGTTCGGAATAACACATACTCAAACAAGAAGTAATTGAACAGGTTGCCTGTGTTCTTCTCCCTGTCATATCCAATATCGAGGGTCCTGTGTTCGGAATAAGACATATTCAAACAAGAAGTAATTGAACGGGTTGCCTGTGTTCTTCTCCCAGTTACATCCAATATCGGGGGTCCTGTGTTTGGAATAAGACATACTCAAACAACAAGTAATTGAACAGGTTGCCTGTGTTCTTCTCCCTGTCATATCCAATATCGGGGGTCCTGTGTTCGGAATAAGACATACTCAAACAAGAAGAAATTGAACAGGTTGCCTGTGTTCTTCTCCCAGTTACATCCAATATCGGGGGTCCTGTGTTTGGAATAAGACATACTCAAACAAGAAGTAATTGAACAGGTTGCCTGTGTTCTTCTCCCTGTCATATCCAATATCGGGGGTCCTGTGTTCGGAATAAGACATACTCAAACAAGAAGAAATTGAACAGGTTGCCTGTGTTCTTCTCCCTGTCATATCCAATATCGGGGGTCCTGTGTTCGGAATAAGACATACTCAAACAAGAAGTAATTGAACGGGTTGCCTGTGTTCTTCTCCCAGTTACATCCAATATCGGGGGTCCTGTGTTTGGAATAAGACATACTCAAACAAGAAGTAATTGAACAGGTTGCCTGTGTTCTTCTCCCTGTCATATCCAATATCGGGGGTCCTGTGTTCGGAATAAGACATACTCAAACAAGAAGTAATTGAACGGGTTGCCTGTGTTCTTCTCCCAGTTACATCCAATATCGGGGGTCCTGTGTTCGGAATAAGACATACTCAAACAAGAAGTAATTGAACAGGTTGCCTGTGTTCTTCTCCCTGTCATATCCAATATCGGGGGTCCTGTGTTCGGAATAAGACATACTCAAACAAGAAGAAATTGAACAGGTTGCCTGTGTTCTTCTCCCTGTCATATCCAATATCGGGGGTCCTGTGTTCGGAATAAGACATACTCAAACAAGAAGTAATTGAACGGGTTGCCTGTGTTCTTCTCCCAGTTACATCCAATATCGGGGGTCCTGTGTTTGGAATAAGACATACTCAAACAAGAAGTAATTGAACAGGTTGCCTGTGTTCTTCTCCCTGTCATATCCAATATCGGGGGTCCTGTGTTCGGAATAAGACATACTCAAACAAGAAGAAATTGAACAGGTTGCCTGTGTTCTTCTCCCTGTCATATCCAATATCGGGGGTCCTGTGTTCGGAATAAGACATATTGAAACAAGAAGTAATTGTACGGGTTGCCTGTGTTCTTCTCCCAGTTACATCCAATATCCGGGGTCCTGTGTTCGGAATAAGACATACTCAAACAGGAAGTTCCGGTATATAAGGGTTAACCCCTCCCATTTTCACGCCTTTGAAATCAAATTGCAGAGCAGTGAAGACAGCGAGCGAGTATATCAGCCTCTCCTGTTAGAATGCTACATTCTTATGGTTCAAGTTAAAATTAAACAAGCGAAGAATGACTACCACTGGTATTTTATGTACTGTTTCAAAAACTCGCAGCAGTGTTTTACCAGATTTACAAAGACGAGGGCGTATATCGAGTGTTTTAGATCTGATCAAACACGTGCTACGAGTGTTTGGAACGGCTTCAAAAATGACTATGTTTAGAGTCACGTAATTAAGTTATTTTGGCGATATACGACCTATAATCGAAGCAAAAGTTTATGTAAACGAGACCATGTCTATATCAGATTTAAAAACACTCATTAAACATTCATTTCCTTTGTTTTGTTCCTCATGAATTAATGAGTTTTTGAAGAAAACTTAAGAACTCTGTGGTCCATACTCTGAAGTGCAACATGTATTATTTTTAGATGAATTCCGCGCAGTAAGAAATCAGTACAAAGATGTTCACAGAGATGTTCACTCCACAAAGGCCGTGACAACTGAAATAACAATGGCCTATTTATGCCGGAACTTCCTGTTTAGACCTTGTGACTATAGAGGTCGGCTCGGTTCGGGCTAGACTCGGTTCGGCTCGGGGTATGTTCGGGATCAAACGTTAACTCTGGCTCCTCCAAAACAGAGCGAAACGAAAGAAGCAATAGGAAGTTTTATTTCCACTTACTTGTAAAAGCCGTTGGCGGACAGGCTGACACGGTTAAAGTAGGCAGCAAGCACCTGAATTTGAAAAAAGAAATTTTAAATCAGTGCTACAACAACACTGGATTCCGAGGACTCAATCTTTATCACTGAGCTTTGCGAGCACATGGACCCGGATAATGGATAATAAAAAACCGTAAGGTAAATCAACTAAGTCGTCCAGGTCGTAATACGTAACCATAATAAATTTCGGTCTGGGAACTGAACCCTAATGCCCTATTCCCTGAGACAACATTAATCGAAATAGCTGTATAGAATTTAACGACGTAATAAGTTAATAAGTCCAAAATAGAGCGGTTTTCGATCAAGTTTCGAAAGTTATAAGTGATTGCTTTGGATTTGCGTTTGCTTGGCTTTGCTATTGGCAGTGAAAAATGTTTTGTAATATCAGCCGATCTAGTTATAAACTAAAACCATGCAAACATTGGTTTGGTCCGTCATGCAATCAATTTTCGTTTTAGCGAGGGTAATCCACGATTGCGTTTACTTTTCCTAGTGATTAGTTCAAGTAAAATCAATCACGAATTACTTCAGTTCGTGATTGGCTCATTACGTTTTTACTTGCTCCCGTGATTGGTTCTGTAATTACTTTGGTTTCGGTTTTGCGACAAGTCGAAAATAACTCTATCTTATCTGCACCGGATACGTTCTGTGACGACACGATAACGGATAGACCGTGGGGGTGGGGGGGGGGGGGGGGGGGGGGGGACTCCCCATAAAAATAGACGGGGATAGACATCCTGTCCACACTTGAAACGCTGTTTCGGCGCGAGTTTTGTGCCGGAGCGATGTTGCGCCGCTCCGATCGTTGAAAGTGATATACTTTGTATCAGATCGGTTTTTGTACCGACTTGCTCCGTGTCTGTTCACACTATAACGGATAGGCCTCCTGTTTACACTTGAAACGCTGTTTCGGCGCGAGTTTTGTGCCGGAGCGATGTTGCGCCGCTCCGATCGTTGAAAGTGATATACTTTGTATCAGATAGGTTTTTGTACCGACTTGCTCCGTGTCTGTTCACACTATAACGGATAGGCCTCCTGTTTACACTTGAAACGCTGTTTCGGCGCGAGTTTTGTGCCGGAGCGATGTTGCACCGCTCCGATCGCTGAAAGTGATATAATAGTACTTTGTATCAGATAGTTTTTTGTACCGACTTGCTCCATGCATGTTCAGACTATAACGGATAGGTTTTCGTGCCGGCACAAAAAACTATCCGATATAGTGTGAACATGACCTAAATGAAACTTAGGTCAAGTTCCATCAAGCTTGAATTGAAAGATAATTCCAGTGTCGTCACTCACCCAGTCTTCCCATGTGCCTTTGGGATTCTCTTCCTTGAAGGGGGCGAGTCTCTCCGATATTTTCTCGCACGCGATCTGGAAATGAACTAGCTGTATTATAAACAATGGTACTGTTACAAACTTCTTTAACGGGTCCATCGAGGTGTTAGACAAGGTGACCTTTTGAGTCCTTACTTGTTTATTATAGCTTTAGAAGCAATTAATATTCGAAATAATAGTAATGTAAAAGGTATAGAAGTTGGTGATAAACAAATGAAGCAAACTATATTTGCAGACGACTTGACAGTCTTTTTAAACGACAAAGAATCCTGTTTTGAATTAATGTCTACGATTGAAGTATTTAGTGAATACTCTGTACTTAAGCCGGATTAATAGAGACAAAACAGAAGTAGTTAGTTTGGGATTAACACCAGATGATATTATAGCCCAGTTGGGAATAAAGAAACATACAAAGTTAGTTAAAATATTGGTATTTATTTTTCTTATGATCATACATTACGAAGAAAAATGAATTTTGATCTAATGCTTAAAGGCGCTGTGTCACGGTACTGCGCATGTGTGAAAATCTGATGCTTTTATGTTCCGGCCCGGAACGAAACTCTCAGTGCGGTGAAATATCGATTTTTAAATCGACTTCCATCAGTGTTCTTTTTTAATTCATCCTTGCCTCCTTTGATCATTTGTGGAAATGTAGGACGTGCTTAAACAAGTCTTAGTTATTTGTTTATTCAAAATTAGTCGTTGCAGACTGCAACACAACTAAAACAAAACATATAGGCACCCAATGGTGAACTCGTGGATGTAGTGACGAAGTTAGTGGATTGCTAAGAAAAGCCTTCATCTGAAAAGTATACAACACTGGTCTATTATGCTTGGAATGAACAGGAGCCATGTAATCTTTAACTTTGTTGTTAGTAGTGAAGTTCATATTGCCATTTAACTTTCATGCTATTTGGTGTAACAATGAGATGTACTGTTGATGATGTGACAACTTTCAGGATAGGTAATGAAAGTTACATGAACCTAGATATTATCCAAACTTCAGAGCTGAAATAAAGCTTGCGCGCTCTTCTGAACAAATGAGATGACTGATCCATTTTAAAAACTGGTTGCAGGGGCCCGTTTCTCGAAAGCCACGATAACTTACCGGACCAGGTAATACCATTAAAAATGCTAAAAAACGTATTGCTTACCGGGCCCGGTAAGTTATTAAGTTATCGGGGCTTTCGAGAAACGGGCCCCTGGTCGTAGCTAGCAGGGAGACAAGCGGGCTATCTGCCATCACAGTGTGTAGTCTCCGTGTAAAACACTTCTGCAGCTCTGAATGCCACTCGCCCGACAGCTCACAGTGCCTCAAACTCGTCCCCGAGGCTTCCTCGCTCCTATTCCGAACAGCATACGATTTGATATTGATTGATTTTTTGCTAACGGCTGGCTAGCTAGCTAGCTAGACATCATTCGCCCACCTCACGCAAAAACTCGTTCCTGCGCATACGCGCATCCACGAGTTAAAAAGCATCAGTGATGCTTACCGGCGGGGAAAACGTCCACTGAGTACTCTGAATACAGCAGCCGAAAAACGCAAGAAATTGGAAGCTTTTTGGTATTCCAACCAGAAGCTAAGAGGGTTTGGTTGTTCAATAGAGTTCACGAAACACATGGCAACTTTTCAAGTCATATTATAAATGATATGGCAGTTTTCAACAGCGATAGGGAGAAATATATATCTACGGCTTAGAAACGAGGCTGAAATGATATGAACCGACCGGAGTGCAAAGACTGTACGAAACGTTAGATAAAACCTTTCTTTGCTGGCAAAAAAACCTCATAAACTCAAACACGATAGCCTTGTGAGCAATTGACATACATATGAAGCTATAGAAGTTATGATCGACTATGTGAGAGTCTGCAAACATCGATCTGCTATGAAACCGCTTGTCAGTTACGCACTTTCGTGACATGCGAACATTTCTACTTTCGACACACGGTCGCTAAACTGTACGAAATCTCCAAGAATAAATCCTTAATTTCCAAACTAACGGGGGAAAACTGAAAGAGGAAATCCTTGCGACCAATCGACATACATATGAACCTCCAGAAGTAATTATTGCATACATGAGAACCCATAGAGCAAACTGATAATAATGAACGCGCTATTAGTTTCACGGACATTTGTGACTACTGAACTCGCGCTTCAGCATAGCTTGAAATACTGTACGAAAACAACCGTTTAAAAAAATCCTAATGCCGAAAGGACCATAGCATCTTAAACAATATATCCTTCTGACCAATCGACATAAATATTAAGCAATGAAAGTAAGTTTTCAGTCCATAACAGCCGATAGAGCAAACTAGTAAACAGCCACTAGTAATTAACCTTGCGTACATTGTACTTCCACGAGTACTGAACTTTCTAGCGTCAAATGCAAGTGTTACGTTTCCAAACTTTAAGACAAGAAATCTTCCATATATATTTTTTTTACAGCAGAGAACTGTGTTATTAATCATGTAGAAATAAAACAATGGTGCCATTTGGAGAATTATTTCATGTCAAAAGTGCATAACGAAGAAATATATATCTACGGACGCGAGCAGCTTGTTTCACTTTGGTCAAATTCGGACTGTTTACGACTGGAAATAGCAGAAAATACAAGCAAGTAATGAAATATAGAACCATTCTTTACTCAATGCTGTTTACCTTGGATGTAGGAAGAATAAAATCCTTGTAAATCTCGCCATATACTGTGCGAAACTACAATCTGTGAATCACCGCTATCACCCGAACAGTGTGGCGTTTCCGGCAATTTATGTCGATTGATTCTCATTGGATGTTACACAATACAGCTGTCAATTCAATGTCTGGGGACTGTGACATGCGCAGTACCGTATCTAAATATGTGGAAATGGAGGGCTTACCCTTACGTTTGCTATTCCAAAGTTTTTGTTCACGGCATCTATGATTAGCATTGATAATAATGCAATCAAAGAACTTAATAAGGTATAATTTCATTTTATATGGAAAGGAACAGATAAGATAAAAAGGCTCTCTCTGATTGCGGACTTTACAAATGGCGGTCTTGAGATGCCGAATATTGAGTCTCTCATTAAAACTCAGAGAATAATATGTAGGAAACGATATGCTGAACACTATCCAGCATACTGGAAATTTATCCTCGATAAAAAGCTTGAAAATATTGACGGTACATTTTTATTGCATTGCAATTTTGAGATAACTAAACTACTGGTTCAACTCCCGCCTTATTACAAAGAATGTTTAGAAACTTGGGCTCTTTTTATGCATACAAAGCCCACAACATATGAAGATATCAAGAGAGAGATAATTTGGAACAATAGGTGGATCTGCTTAAATAAAAAAATCGCTATATAATAATAATTTAATTAAACATGGTATTATTAGAATTGATGACTTAGTTAATAATTTGAACAGATTTAAAATAAATGTTAGACATAAAAACTTAATTTAAACGCAATGATGAATGGACACTATTATGGCGGTTATAGAAACCATTCCCCAAGAATGGAGGAAAATTATTAGGGCTCGATCTGATTATGAAGTAATTGAGCCTTTCCAATTACGATTGAATTTCCGTCTAGGAAGTGAAGACATTTACATAGAAAATCTCACCTCTTAGAATATTTATGCTTTTCTGATCTCCACGGTCCAGTACCTCCATCCTCAGAAGCCACATTTATGGCTAAATTTCCAAACCATTACTTTGATTAGCAAACAAATTCACCTTTTGCCTTTCCAAGTTGCATTAGACTCTCAAACTAGAGAATTTCAGTTCAAGTTCCTTAATCGAATAATATATACAAACCGTGTTCTTTATAAAATGAAAATTGTTGAGTCTATATGCTGCTCTTTCTGTAAAAACGAGGAAGAATCCTTGAGCATCTGTTTTTTAATTGTTCTTATGTTAAGTGCTTCTGGGAATCTCTACGATCCTGTCTTTGCAATGCAGACATTAAGTTGGATGCTCTTACTTTAGAAGAAGTTTATTTTGGGGTGTTTGAGTTGGAAGAAAATTTCAGTTTGCTTATTAATCATATTGTAATATTAGGGAAACGATATTTATACTATTGTAAATTTAAGAAACAAAAACCCTCCTTAAAACCATTTATAAGTAAAATTAAGTTAGTTTACAAAACGGAACTTATTACATACATACATACATCAACTTTATTAACGTGTCATAAATTCTAGCGCCAAGGCACAAATAGTGGACACAACTTCAAATTAAAAGAAATATAAATGTTAAAAGTTAAAAATGTGGCATATATAAAAACTATAAGATATATATATACATACATATTCTAAAATTCTCACCCATTGAAAGTACTTAAAAAAATATTTTCCCACGAAAGGTCATGGTACTATAGTTAATAAAAAGATTTATAAAATAACTAATTATTAACTGTTGCATAAATAACAATTCCTACAACTACCATTCACAGCACTTTCAAAATCCTTTCTCCTTGTGACTTTTTTAAAATTAATGATATTAGTTAAACTTCTTTCTTCTTTAGTAAGCTTAGACCATAGAAATGGCCCTAGGTACCTCACTGAGTGCTTTCCATAAGTTACGGTATTAAAACGAGGTAATCTCAAATCGGAATTCCTCAAGTTATGCACTTTGTCCTTATACGTATTACAATAGAATATATCCTGTATATACATAGGCAATAAATGGTTCTTAGCTTTATACATAAGTATCACGATATCCTGTAATCTCCTATTGTTAAGTGTATGTAGATTTGCTCTCTGAAGCAAATGTTCATAAGTGTCTGACCAATTACTAAATACTGCACACAACGCTCTCTCTTTAAGTCTTTCTAGTTTCCGCTTATCTGATGCTCGCCAAAAATGCCATACCATATGGCAATACGTCAAATGTGGCAAGATAGCAATCTTATATAGCTGTAATTTGGCATTAACTGCATGGTATAATATTTCTTAACCGTAAAAGAACGCCAACCTGTTTGCTAACCTTTTTACAAACTTCACTAATATGGTTGCTAAAATTTAGTTGGTCATCTAAATGGACACCTAGTAACTTGATTGATTGAGATTGTTTGATTTTAGCATTATCAATTTCTATATTTATTGTCTTATCAGCTTTCTTAGAACCCAATACCATGCCTTGATATTTGTCGAAGTTCACTTGTAGTAGATTATCCTCATACCACTTAGTAATCCTATTCCCATCTTCTATCAACTTCTCCTCCACACTTCTGGCTGTATCATCCGTTACATAGATCTGGTGATCATCGGCATACATAGAGATATTTAGAATCCTCAACTGTCTGAGTAAGATCGTTCTGAAATATATTCCATAGAAGAGGTCCAAAAGTGGACCCCTGGAGAAAGCTTTACTTAAGAAGCACTTGGATAAATGGAACAATTTAATTTTACCACTTAGTTTAGTATAAGTTGTAAAAGTTAATGAAAAATCAAAGTGAACTGTACCAATTTCCTTCATAAATTAGTTATCCGTGTATTATATATATGTTTTGTATTTATGGGAGATATGAACTTTCCATGTTAAATTATTATCAATTATGACACCAAGATATTTAGTGCTACTTTTTTTCTACTATTGTTTCATCACCAATTTTTAATACAGGAGATATTGGGTATTTCTTTTGTCTTGAGCTGAATTTGATAAAATTTGAATTTGAGACGTTTAGTGAAAGTTTGTTACATAGTAACCAATCCTGGATTTTATTTAGCTCATTGTTGACAGTAGTTTCGAGTTCATCTATGTTTTTACTAGAATAAAATAGACTTGTGTCATCTGCAAATAGGAGAAATTTAATTGATGATTTTGAAGCATTTGAAATGTCATTGATATATAAAAGAAAAAGTACAGGGCCGAATACAGACCCGTGTGGTACACCACATTGGACTGTAAGTTGGGTTGATAAAGTTTCATTAATAGAAACTACTTGTTGTCTATTTGTCAGGTAAGATTTGAACCAGTTGAGTGGAATACCTCTAATTCCATAGTGTTCTAATTTTTTGATTAATATATCATGATTTACTGTGTCAAATGCTTTTGCAAAATCAAGAAAGACTACTGTGGAATACAAGTTATGTTCAATTGATTCAGTAATATTATTTATTAGATCAAGTACTGCAAGTACAGTAGACTTTTTTTCTGAAAACGATATTGATTTTCAAATATTATTTTTTTAGTTTCAAGAAAATGTTTTAATCGTATTAGCATAATTTGTTCGAATACTTTAGAAAATACAGGTAATAAAGCGATTGGTCTATAATTAGTAATAATGAGCCTCGAACCACTTTTATGAAGAGGTATAATTTTTGGGATTTTTAGTTTAACAGGAAAATTTCCAGTTATAAATGAGTGGTTAATAATTAATTCAAGAGGGAAGGATAACTGTTGGCTAATTGCTTTGATTAATTTAATTGGAAACCAAACCATGGATTACAAAGGGCATTCGTAAATCAATAAATAAGAAAAATAAATATTATGGACAATTTATGACTTAAAAAAACTAGATAATAAATTAATCACAGATCCTACCAGATTAGCAAATAATTTAATATCTACTTCAACAAACTTGCATCTAATCTAGTGTCCAAAATGAAACCTCAAATAAATTACATCAGCAATACTTAGAAACATGTATCTTAGATAATTACTTTACTGAACCTACCTCACCTAATGAAATAGAAAGCCTTATCGATAACCTAGACCCAAATAAAAGTTCAGGATATTATAATTTTCCTGTTTCATTTTTCTTTTAGACAATTGTTTTAATGGGCATGTTTGTTAATTGTTTCCAGCAGCTTATCATGGAAACAGTTGTACTTATCATTAGTGGTTTGATAGTTTGATATTTCTCCACTTAGTTAAAGATCTTCAATGTCTTTAATAAATATATCATTATTGAAGTTTGAGTAATCTCTTCTAAATGCATAGGTGATCTGTGATGTGTGGAATAAGCCGATTACCAGATGTAAGGTTTGTGTTAAGTGAGTTAATTAGTATATGATCAATTAATGATGGAGTAGAATATTCAGTGAATCTAGTTGGTTGAGTGATTTGTGGAATCATAAGATTAGAAAATAATGTGTAGATAGTCATTTATATGGTCTTTAGTGTCCGTCTTGAATAAGTCAAGGTTTGTATCACCTGTTAATATAATAGTCTTGTTTTCTTTGGTTATTGTAAATAAAGTTTTGTCAAGATAATCCAGAAAATTTGAAGGGTTTCTACGTTTTGGGTGTACATTTGTAACACCAATTATAAAATTTGATTTGTGTTTATTTAGTAACTCAATCCAAAGCATTTGAAATTCACAATCCTGTGTTCATAATACCTAATTTATGAAAATCATGTAAGGTGTAATATTTGAAATTAACTTCAAATGGAAGTTAATTTCAAGCATTCATGTAGGAGGGAAAGGGTTAATTAAAGTGAGTTTACCTAGCCACTACCTTGAATGTGTTTAGTTACACAAAGTCGGGGTTAAAACTACCTCGAACAGATTGTTTAGTTAAAGTGCATATGAGCCCTAGCCAGTTATCTTTGATATCAATTGTACATGAAGTGGATAGCCCAACGCTAGAATATTTCTTGATTTGGGTGTTGCGTCTACGAGATATAAAGATTTATATTTCCAATATGCTAATGACGTGATGTCATCACCGACATCACTTATTATACAAGGGGAGTGTTTTAGCAGGTTTCAAATATTGAGAAAACAAATAAATCCTGAGAAGCGTAGCCTCAAGGGTTTTATTGTTTCGATATTCCCCGACAGAGTTTTGTAATACAATTCCTCCGAAATGATATAAAGCAAACAGATTTAAGAACCTTAAAATATTTTCGGCGCCGGAGCTTCTGAAAGCTATCTCACTAGATCGGAGAAACGGGATGGCAAAAAATTCGAGATTTTCAAATAACTCAAAACTTTTTATATATTCTCGTAGCCAATTTTATAAGCTTTAAAATGATATATGGTTGAGGTATCTACGATGCTTCCTCGAGGAGCTATATAATTGACGCTGGAAACGCACCCTGAAGGTATCCGGTTAGCCTGTGTAGCAAGCGTTTCGGCTGTGTTTTTGTAAAAAAGGCGAAAAAAAAAAAAAAAAAACAGAAACGCTTTCTACGCAAGCTGGTAGTATCCGGTAACCTTAAACAGTTTTTTTTAAACATGTTTTAAAAGACCCTGTGCTTGAGCCCATGGAGCTTTGTGCACGCAAATAGAAAGATCAGTGTTGTTATTGTGTTGACTCTCGAATCTTTCGAAATCCATCTCTAGTTTGGGCCATTGTGTAATTATTTCTATATATATGTTTAACTGACTTCCTTTTATCTTAATTTTTGTATATATACCATTTAATTTCGACTCCCGATCTAGAGTGGCGAGTAGAGGAATGCCGAAGACAGACAACAGTCAGCGAGGCGAAGCGACTCGACAAATAATCCTTCAGCAGTCCACCTTTTGCTTTCTCTAGGTCTACAAGAGAACACTTGCGGTTAAAAAGGATTTGCTTCACTAAGGACCGGTGGGTTTCGTTGGAAACACAACACAACCAAGGCGCTGCGAAGGGTTGATTACATGTAATAATCCACTGAGGTGTTTATACCACTTATATGTGAAACGTCAGATTTCCTTTTTTATTAGTGGAGAAAAGAGAGAAAGCAATGCCCTCAACCTTGTTTCCTCCTCCAGCACGCCCAGAATGTCCGAGTTCAACTGTTTCTTCGCTGCGAGTGTGCCTCGAGTGCGAGGACGATTTTTACACTAAAAATATCTCATTCGCAAGGAAAGTAGATATCTTCAAATACAGCTAACCAATGCTGGAGACATGAAAACAATTAAAGGGGCTATGTCATGGTACTGCGCATGTTCGAGTAATAGTTGGTGGCTGTTAATTGGATACAAACAATTAAACTTCCCTCCCTCAACGCTTGATTGAAAGGATTTTCAATATTTTCCCTGGAGACTGTTTATATACAGTTTGTTAGTCATTTTTGTATATCTGCTTTGATTTTAAGCATCCCACATGGCCGAGAGGTTTGTTAGTTCATATCAAAAATCGGTGGAAATAGCTGTTCCGGCCCGGAACGCGAATTTAAAGTCTAATACCGTGACACAGCCCCTTTAAGCTACCAAGAGTATTTGTTTGCTGTGGATTGTGAAAAGTCGCATCGTAAACCGATTTCAAATCTAAAGATATATACCAACTGGCTTCCTGCCGAGTACTGTTCAAATCATATTCGAAGCATCCGGTTAAAATTCATGGACTCGATTGGGTTTTTAATCCGGTAGAAATTATGAAATTCGTTACCCAAAGAGTATGTGTACTTTTTTAGTTCGACTAAAAGCTAGCCTTTGATAAACAAACCAATCAAAACATTGGCGCAAAGCACCATGGGCTCGGACACAGGGTCGATAAGCTTTGGTGAGAATGGGGTAAGTTACGGCAAAACATGTTTAATAGTCGATGTAGTTATACCTTGACGGCCATGCCGTTTAGATCAGTTGACGATGACGCCGCAGTGGGGGAGGTATTGGGAACAGTATTGGTACTAGTCTCGCTGAGGTAGATCCTTGAGGTTGGTATGTCGAGGGCACGAGCAGCGACTTGTACCATCTTAGTATGTAGTCCTTGGCCCATTTCCGTGCCTCCGTGCGTTATCAGTACGGAGCCGTCCGTGTACACATGTACAAGAGCACCCGCCTGTTAATTACCAAATTAATCACTGACTTAAACGGGTGTTTACATGATACCAGATCGAGTTTCATTCCGGATCCGGTACAAGAATCGGAGTACACTCATTCTTAATAATACAGAGCTACAAGTGGGAACCGGGATGAACTCGTTCCGGTATGACATTTCAGTATCATGTAAACGATATCGTAATAATACAGAGCTACAAGTGGGAACCGGGATGAACTCGTTCCGGTATGACATTTCAGTGTCATGTAAACGATATCTTAATAATACAGAGCTACAAGTGGGAACCGGGATGAACTCGTTCCGGTATGACATTTCGGTATCATGTAAACGATATCGTAATAATACAGAGCTACAAGTGGGAACCGGGATGAACTCGTTCCAGTATCATGTAAACACCGCTAAGGCCTGATACAATATGGCGAGCGACAGCCTGTAATATGTTTGTGTTCTTTCAACGTTTCCTGTAAAAATGACTGCAACGTTACAACTTGTGAGAGCCTTGTCTGTGTGTTAGGTACAACGATAATTAAAAATAACAATAGTTAAATAGATGGGAAACATAGCGTCTTGGGTGATTTTTCCTAATTTGTGTTCGGATTGCCGGGGCTACATGTAACACGGCGGTCAAAATGGGGCAACGAGAAAGGGAAAAGAGGGGGAGGGGGAGGGAGAATTTACTCCCCTTCCCCTCCCCCATTCTCTTCGCCCTATTTTGACCGCGTGCCACAGGTAGCCCAATCCGAACACATATTAGCACAAATCACCTATAAGAGCCGCTAGAAGCCTATGGGAAACAGTGAGTTTTGTTTCCTCGAGATCCACTACGATTCGTGTTTTATAATTACCGCTGAATGCGATGACTACAGACGCTTTCATACAGGATTAGCCTCGTTCTCAAGTTAAACATTATTATATACCAGCGAGGTACAAAACGCGAAACTACAACAATACGCAGAGTTGTTAATAGCCCACCTTCTCGCTGGTATTTATGAATGTGTTACTTAAGAACGAGGCTAACCCTGTATAAATGTACCAGAGAAATTCAAAATTGCTCGTGTGATTCCTGTTTATAAGAAGGGTCTCAAATCTGAACAAGTAATTACCGGCCTATTTCATTACTTTCAATTTTTAATAAAAAAAATTAAGAAATTGATATATAAGCGATTGATTAGTTATATTGATATACATAGGGCCCCTAAGGGCAACTCGTGGAAGGTCAGTGAGCTATTTTGGCATATACTAAAAATCACGTGACCGATGACGTCATCATTACGTCATCGCCACTAAGTGGAGTTTGTGGGGACCCAATACCATGCCTGTCCAGGTTTGAAGTGTCTGGCATTAGAAGGGCACCGTCAATACATCTTCTCCAGCATGACCAAATTTGGACGCGTACCATAAAACTCCGTCAATATATCTTCGGAAAATCGAACACTATACGGACTATTCTGACAGCCAACGGAGAGTCCCCGATGTACACAGAAAAAAAAACGATCTACACACCATAAAACGATGAATAAATTAGCTTGGACCACTAACCCCAATAAAATCTAAAAACAATATTTTAGATGATAGTCAATTTGGGTTTTCGTTCTAAACACTCCACCATACAAGCTGTTCTGTTAATTACCGACAAAATCCAAAAAGCAATCGAGAAAGGCCTTTACTCCTGCGGTATTATTCTTGATCAAATCTTAATTAAGAAACTTGAACGTTATGGTATAAGAGGAATTGCAAAGGACTGGTTCGTTTCTTACTTTTAAGTAAAAGTAACAGAAGGCAATTTGTTTCAATTGGCAACACAATTTCCCTGGGGTCCCTAATCGATCTGTGCTTGGCCCACTGTTATTCCTATTGTACATTAATGACTTCATACATTGTACTTAGGCTTTTGATTTTCATTTATTTGCTGATGATTCTAATTTATTTTGCTCGCATAAGAACCTCTCTGAACTAGAATCTTTAATTAATGACAATTTATACTATGCTAACACCTGGCTATCTTCAAATAAGTTATCTATTAATATTGACAAGACAAATTTTGTTATTTTTCACCCACCTAAAAAAAACTAATGCACTCAGTTAATTTGCACATTAATAATAATGTTATAGGCAGGAAAATACTGTTAAATATATTGGCCTTTACTTAGACTGTGACCTGAATTGGAAATGTCAAATTCAAAATGTAGCCAAGAAAATCAAACGAAGCATAGGCGTCCTGTATAAAATCCGTAATTTTGTAGCTCCTAAATTCCTTACTCAGCTATATTATTCTTTATTCTATCCTCATCTAACTTATGGCCTCATTATTTGGGGAAACACATATAGTTATAACTTGAATCCAATTGTTATACTACAGAAAAGAATTGTGATGATAATTACATTTTCTAAGTCCTTTGTTCAAAGTTCTTGGTATCCTAACATTTACTGATTAAATGTATTATAATCAATACCTTCCACCAGTCTTCGATAGTTTTTTACACCTGTAAATAAAGTGCATAATTATAATACAAGACTAGCCTCAAAATACATGTACATTTTATTTGCCCTCCATTAGAACCAACTTTGGAAAGTTCGATATTCGCTATATAGGGCCTAAAAGCTGGAATACAATATATGAAGTACATATTGACATGATTGACTTTCAACAGTTGACTTTCTTTTTCTAACTATCACTACTATATTTATCTATACTTATTTTGTTTATTTATTTCATTTTAGTTAAGTTATCCTTGTTACCTTGCGTACATGCGTCTGCTGTCGTCGCCTTCAGCGGTAATTTTAGATGAAACTGGACTATTTAAAGGAGCAGTGTCACGATTAGTATTCATGCCCAAAGTTTTGAAAATGTGTCAGGCGGACAAGAAATCAAAAGATGTGACAGAAGTAGAAGTCCGTGAGTAATCCGCTTGCATCGGCGTATTTGCACGATATCTCGAGCCGAAATTGCTTTAAAACTATACTTCAGTATTATATGGTTAGGTTTGATGTTATATTTTATAAAGCAGCAATTTATTTATTTCAATCGAAAGGGAAATTTGAAGCGGCGCGTGACATAGCGTGATTTTGCCATTGTCTATAACAACCAATCAGAATCGTGACACTGCTCCTTTAATAGGCCAGCTTTTAGAAATCAGTGAAATTCCTTTTGCCTGAGAGTTGGTAAACAAATATTTCCCCCATCTTTAGCTAGCCAGTGGCGCGCGCAACACATTACACCAACTTCTGTCACGATGTGATCACGTGGCGGGGTACATCTGAATCGTATCCCGCGCGGGATATATTGGATTTTGATGAATGCCACGTGACTCAACCAATGAGAGCGTGCGTTGTATCTGAAAAAAACATATGGCTTTGTAACAATAAACACTTAAAGATACGTCCCGAAGTTTTGTTTCCCAAGAAGCTCGATATTCCCCTACCCAGTCATTAAGTGATTTCTTATATAGAATAAGAATTATATTCCATATTGTCGAGAAAAATGGTAAACCAAAACGTTTGGAAAGACTGGTGTTACAACATCACGCCACCTTCTGTCACGCTCTGATCACGTGCGCCAGTGAATTGGTACCCTCCGACCTCATAGTTTTCAAGCAATGTTGTCCGCTCAACTTTAGAGGTAACAGTGCGATTGTTACCTGTCATGTGACATTGAATAAGCCAATGAGAGCGTGCGTTGTATCTGGAAAGCTTATGGCTATGTAACAACATGGTTTGTACAGTTTTAAAGGTCTTTTCAAGGACAAATACTCACAGTTTGTGGAACGTAGCGTCCTTACGTTTATCAACTACCATGAAACCATCGTACTGAATTATATAACAAGTATTTTTCGTGATGTTATTGCTACAAAATGTTGCTTACTAAGAACAATTTGGATTCAAGGACTTTTCGAGATGAGCAAGGGCTGTTCAAGACTGTGCTAACCATGACTAAACTCAGTTTAAATTTAATCATTCTGGTTTGCGGAGTCAGTTGTTAAATGTGAATACAAGTGAGTACAACGGCCGATGGCCAAATTATATTTAATTTGAAATGTTCAGTGTCTTAGCTGAATTACCTGATTCAAGTACACAGCAGTAAAGGCGATACCAAACTTGGTTGGCACCAACGATATTCCACGCTTCTTCCATCTATTCTCTCTAGTAAAAAGATAAAAGTTAGAAATGGTCACAATGATACAGGCTAGATATGGGCAGACGGCGGAGTGAGAAAGGAATACACAGCCTTTCTAGTTTTAAAGACACGGCATTTATCTAACAAAATAGACCACCCATTAGTTTTCTGAAACATTAACAGCATTTTCTTCCTCATTCCCCCTCCCTCTGTAGCCTTTTCTCCCTCATTCCCCCTCCCTCTGTAGCCTGTTCTTACTACCCCCTCCCCTTCGTAGCCTTTTCGTCCTTCCTCGTCTTCCTTGTGGGTCCGATATTGAGGTTATAATCAATCACACATTTCAGAGAAGAATTCCTTTAACTCGGCTATTGGGGTTCTTTCCTGCCTTACAATCGTGCTGTGATTTCACCACTTATTATTTTGTGGTCACAGCCTTACGTGACGTTTCCCGACACTGTAATGGCTTCCCAGTTTGTTGCTGTCCAATCAGGAAAACGTCTTACTTGTTGAAGATCTCTATTTCCGTCTTTCTGTTTTCGTAGTCGCACTTGTCGACGAGTTCTTGCCACACTCGTTGTATTTGACACTGGTGTAGTACTTGATTGTAATGTGTCAAATCTCCCTCCTTGTAGAAATTCACCTCCCGAACCTGAAAACAGTTGTAAATCTTTTCTCATTCTGCACATATAATAGGCGAGGGGATTTTCAGGCGAACGTAAACACAAAATGGATATTAAATCATGATTGAGATACATTTTAGGTTGTGTTACCTGTCTCTGTGTCAGACCGCATTGCAAAGCGATATCACTAATCCACGACTCTACGAACATCATTCCCTGTGATACGGAGAAAAATGCAGAGAAAAAAATATCTATAATCGAAGATCAGATCAGATTAACTGCCTGAAAAACAACTGGCTTTGCCTTTAAGAGGACGAATTCCAAAATCAGTTGTGATCTCGAGCAACATGCATTAATAACTGTTGTGTCTGTAGACATACATGTATTTTCTATTTATTTATAACCAACTATTTAAACAGGCGGTTCCAATTCGTTGTGATTCACACTTTTCAGCAGGACGTTTTTGGCCGATCTTTGCGATATTTTAGACCATGTATTACCTGATATTGAAGAATAGTAAACACCAAACAGAATTCCAAGATACATAATATTTTTGATGATATAAATGCCTCTTTCGACCCCTTATTTTGACGTAAAATACGAAAATCCTAAAAACGAGGCGATATATTTGTTTTTAATTGTTGTTATAAATTACTCATGAACTTTGTTGGTAACGAGTTTCAATAAAATCGATAGAATGGATTCTTCTACAGCAAAAGAGATTGAAATGTTATCGCAAAATATCATGTTCGCCATTTTCTTGCAAAAACTCAGGCAAATATGATTGCCGATTCAATTCTACACCATGGGAACTACTGTTTTAACTGCAAGAATATCGATAAAGCGGGAATGTTCTTGAGTTGCAATCAATCCCTGGATATTCAAAAGACAAAGACGCAGCAGCCATGTTGTAAGACGGAACAGAAGACACTAATGAGGAATCTTTTGTTAATAATGTTCCTCCAACATGGCCGCCGTGACGTCATGTGCAACCCAAAAAATTGGTGAAAAGCGGCAATTTTGAATTGATGTAAGTATTTAAAAATGTAAACGAAAACTTTGGCCTCGTTCGCGAGTATGTTGTATGATAACGTGTTTTGTGACATCGTGTGCAATTGAATTTTGTTTCATGAATACGTTTTTGCGCACTGAGGTCGGGAATTTAACTGGTTGAAACCTTCAACATCACTCCTGGCCTTTTCTCCTCCGAGCTTTCTAATTATGCGCAAAAGGGGAAAACATTTAAAGTGCAAGTATCATGTCAAAAAAATAGAAATTTATATTGTACTGTTGTATGTGTTTCTCACAAAAATGTATAATTTTGCAAATTTTGTAAAATTTCTGACATTTAATCCCTAATTTTGGTTACTTGTCGTGGATCCTGTGACGGCATAAGATGAATCAACTTCCTTCCAAGAGAAAACTACTACAATAAAATCCCGTATCTTTCCATTGTGACATCACAAGATGAGTCAATACCGCAATTCGGGTTGCGTTTATTGTGTCTACTGCTGTAGACACTATGTTATCGTGTCCGATGACGCGCGTAAGATGTTTGTTAACATTGTCGATAAGTGGTCGCGAAGTTTTATTCGGGATCAATTAAATGTGTCGATAGCGTTCGTGCATTACACGGAATCTTCATTTAGCGACAATATCCAATCAAAAAATGGCAATGAAGAGGACGACTATATGCCGATGGTTACGTGTTCACGAGGTCACGAGATTTCCCGTTAGGGTCTTTTTAAGGCCTTTCACTGTACGAGTGAGGGTCTATATAAAGATTCACGGTTAATGCCCTTGGTTTCGTGAAGATTGACTAGGAGGGACTTTATACGATTTGAACAAAGGAAAAAGGCCTCAACCATGAAGTTTTATAGGGCCACACTCGTACAGTGAAAAGTTGTATGAAGACCCTTACGTTTTATCGGGTATAAAGGAGCATGCACGTGAGTGATTCGCTTCATCTGATTGGACAAAATGCTCATAAATTATTAATGGCATTTTGAAGGTATTATAAAATTATTTTCCCTCTCTCTACCACAACTATGGCAAATAAAGACTAAGACATCTTATGCTACGTGCATAATGTTTCACCAGTGAAAAAAGCAATATACAAGTTACATACGTCACTGCACATCTACAAACTTCTGAAGAAAATGTAGTTAAAGCTGTCTGCTTCAATCCAAACAAGAGAGACAGTGTCTATCATCACGAACAACAGAAATCACCTGTCAAAATATCAAAAATACAGAAAAAGCACCAAGGATGGTCAAAAAGATATACGGGTAATTACAACTAACACCACTTCAGTTACAGCCACTGCATCACTGTCCTTTCAACACAAAGACCTTTCCACCTCTACTGTACCAACAATATCTTCTCTCAAAGAGATATCTGAAAAGCATAGTTAGCTTTACTCACAAAGCTAGCATATTTTGAAATCCCTACTGTTAGTTAAGTACATCAATTACAGTGCTCTGCACAGTACCATGGCCACCTAACAGCAACAAGTTCGTTACAGTTAATATTGTCATTGACTTTATGATCAATTTATTCAAATGTCCCACAAAATTAATGATGTCGCACAAGTGCTCACAAATACTGTAACATTATTTACTATCATTAAAATGATATTGCAATAAAACTTGTGGTATATTCATTGCATATTAATGTAATAATATTATTGATCATTCCCAATTCAAGCCCAGTTTTAATATATATTCCACTCATCATATAGCAAAGAGTGTACTTTTTATTAAAAGTATACAGTAGACACATGTACCCATTGCGTACCTATTTTTGTAGTTGAATTGCTGCTCCAGTCTCTTGAAGAAAACTAATTTAGACAACTGAAGTATATTAGAAATATAATTTGGGGCAAAAAAGAGTTAATGTTGTTTTATGGCGGTACTTGCACTTTAAGTTGTGCTTTAAATAAGAAAATATGTTTTGTTTTGTTGTAAGCTTTTTCATTTACTTTTAAATTTGAAACAAAAAGTCGAAAACTATAACCCTTCAAATGTATCAATGTTCGTCATGAAGGAATGACTGGATACACGTGAAGAATTTGAAAACACGCTGATGAAATGTACCATTTTAGGCATTCCGCTTGTAATTAACACTACTGACCGTAGTTACTCCGGCCAGGCCTTCGGCCGGCACGAGTCAGAAATCGCAATTGTTTTTGTGTGTGTGTTTCGAGTTGACTCAACACGTGACAGGGTCAACCAATCAGATTCGATATCGCTCGGGAGACTTCGGGACTTAATTTATTTACACAACTTAACCCACTGAAAACAAGATGGCGGAGACCCGGGAGAGATAAAGTCCGTCGCGGTTGAAATTTCTCTCAAATTTGGAGTCCCATCTCTCAAATGTAAACAGCTTAATGTTTTATTTAAATCCTTTCGTGGGAAAGCTTTCCAACAGGCTCAGGATATTTCAACTGGCGCCCTTGTCGGTAGCCTGCTATGCAGACTTATTTTTTTCACTCTCTTAAATTCGAAGAAAAAAGTAACGTCTGCTTACCCGAGCGCTTAATTATTTTCCAATATGCACACCTCGTTGTGTTAGGAATCAATCAAATTTGACCTTCCATATCCTGGAAAGTGACGTATGATACATTTAAAAGGAATTCAGACAATACATTTGCCATTGACCAATCATAGGTGAGTGTTCACTGGCGCGCCAATTCACTAAAATTCGAACAATGGCTTTGATTGGGCAGAAAAAAATAAAACAAACGTGCTGACGTCATGCTTGCATATTGGAAACTAATTAAGCGCTCGGGTAAGCAGACGTTACTTTTTTCTTCGAATTTATGAGAGTGAAAAAATACGTCTGCATAGCAGGCTACCTTGTCGGAGCCGAAGGACGTTTCTTACCAGACATTTATTCGACACGACGAATAAACTATTCCAGGTTTGAGCGCCCATTGTACCTAAGAGCCTTGGAACTTAGTTGTTTTTGCTAGCGGTAGCCTAAGAGGATCCTTGTTTCTTGTGTTATAATGGTGAAATTCATATGCATGCCTAAACTCTGTTACGAGGTAATTTGAAGACATACCATTATTACATTTCAACAATAAGGTACATTTAGGTAATCCCTGCGAGCTTGGAGATTAGGCCAACTAAATATAGTGTGAAGGTCAGTTTGATGAAATGCTCATGTAGACTTAAACATTATTTTATTTGGACCTTGTATAGACATTAAAGGGGCTATATGATGGTACTGCGCATGTATCGAGTAATCGCTCGTTTAGTGGCTGTTAATTGGATACAAACAGTTAAACTTCCCTCCCTCAATGTTTGATTGAAAGGATTTTCAATATTTTCTCTGGAGACTGTTTATATACACTGTTTGTTAGTCATTTTTGTATATTTGCTTTGATTTTAAGCATTCCACATGGCCGAGAGGTTCGTTAGTTCATATCAAAATCGGTGGAAATAGCTCTTTCCGGCCCGGAAAAACGAATGTAAAGTCTTACCGTGACACAGCCCCTTTAAGTAATGCTCCGGATAAGAAAAAAAGGGCTGAACGGCAAGGAATGTAAAAGGTGTTAATTTTCTATTCTTCTTTTTCATTGGTTGATACTCATAAATTCAATAGAAGGGGACAGACTTCACCGTTTGCAACCTGAAATGTTATTGGTTACCCAAACGATAGCCCACCCCTAAAACAATACAAACCCTAACCCTAAAAAAATGGGATTCTTTATCAGTGGATTCTTTATCCAATAGGATACGACCTACAGAACAGTGAAGTCTAATCGAATAGAAGACCATCGAAGTAAAGCACTTTCATGAGATAATTTTTGAAGTTTAAATTCATTTTTGATCAAACTAACTTTAATTTGAGTTTGGAGAAATTCGTATATATGAGGGAAGTTATCAAATTTATGATTGGTTAGATGGTGTTTTCTTTACGTTTTCACAGTAAAAATTGTAACCAGGATACAGCATACAATTTTCGCTTGTAACTTTGACTGTGGAATCTCAGACAGCACTTATCGCATATTCTATCAACATCGTATGTGTGGATATACTAACTGCCGCAGCCTATCGTCTTTTGATTTACTTATTAGCTGAATCATTACTTAAATACATTAGTTGTTATCCAAACAAATTACAACTATCGTTTCTGACTTCAAAACATTCAGATATATATTTAGCAACTGGCTTTTGTAAAGTACTGGGTAGGTTTACCAATAGTAAAAAGATCGCATCCTCAGTTAAGTACTGTGCATTTTTTTTTTGTGTGTGCCAGGGGAGGAGGGGAAGTGGAGTGCACGACTACTTTGCACGCCAACTAAATAGACGAAGTTGTCATGGATGCAATCTATTTTACCATTAAACTTCACGAATGCTATATTATCTATCATCTTTATCTATCTTACCTTGTCTGGGTACGACAAGAACCGACATTTTCTAAATAAATCTCAAATCCTTATCCCCCCTCCCTGTTATGCCCAATATTTCATCATTGTTTTAGGGGGAGGGGGTCATATTTTAACGAAATACTAATCGAATATTGTAGGTGATTATAGAATACTATTAGAAGTACCGTGTTTTGCTTAGTGTCCCAAAGATTTTTGACCAGGATTGTAGCTTCAACGTATGGAGTGTACATTTAATAGTAAAACGTTTAATCAGATTTTGCCCTCAATACATACCTGAGGGCCACCGAATCCCCTGAACGCCGTGTTGGAGGGGATGTTAGTTTTACAAAGGTAACCAACAGCACGAATATTGGGGACAAGGTAACAGTTCTCAGAGTGGAACAATGCTCTCTCCATAACCTGGTTAAAATATAAACGTCAAAATTATTATTTGGGCTCAATCCCGGTTTCTGGGAAACTCCCCACCCACCCACCCCTCCCTTGGATATGCATCGTTTTATCAATGATTAACCATTAAAGGTTATGAAGGTGGGGGTTTCCCAGAAAAAAAAAATTGATCCATTATTTGATGGTGATGATGATCAGATGATAATAACAGTTATATAAAAAAAAAAAAAAACGTTTTTAGTCTTCTATCCGACTAAAACCCTCAGAGCATGGCGGCACACTGCGGGAATCTTACTCGCATCAGGTGAGAGGAAAACCGCTTAAAGTGCCTTTAATCCCAAATGTTTCAACATTAATATCGATTCTAGCTTCATTAAGTAAATATATGAATAGTAAAATATTTCTTGATTTGAGTGTTGCATCATTCTATAAAATGTAATAATATAATAATATGCCAATTATGTGACGTCATAGAAGGCCTCATTTATTGTACAAAAACGTGCTGGCAGACATTTTTGCTATTTGGGCCTTATATCAGTGATTTTAACAAATATTTTCTTTAAATAAGAAATTTATTCACAATGACAAAGAAATGGCCTTTTTAATTCGTTGGCCTCCTGCAACATCACATAGTTAACATATTCCACATATAAACCTTTATAACTTGTAGACGCAACACTCAAATCAATAAATATTTTACTATTCAACTATTCGCATTAGGTATGTTCGATATTAATGATAACAAAGTTTGGGCTTATATGCACTTTAACCACTTTAACCAGTGTGTTCTGTCTTGCTGTATGCATAAAAATGTAACCTTCAAAAGAAGGAATGTTTTTTTTATTTATTTAAACAATATTTGAAGCAATTGTTCCAAAAGGAAAGATGCTTATCTAGGGAGGAATGTTACTAAATAAAGACAAATAGGCAGTGGCAATAATAAGCAATTACTGGATGAGGATGAGCAAAATATCACGATTTGTCAGTGGCGTGCTCTAAGTTAAAATCTGTTAAAACCAAATTGTCTTTGATAAAATACTCACAGGTTTCGACAGGTCCTGTGAGTAGCCGGCATTAGAGTACAACTTGACATCCAGTGCTTGTATTTTACCATCTCTCGTAAAGCCAACCTGGTGAACAAACATACATTTGGTATTATTAAAAAAGTAAAGCATGACATGAGGGAAATTAGTGATTAAATTTCGCAAGAGCCGAGGGAGGATTTGTGCGGTGGAGAGACTTTTACAGCTCCTCCCGAGGCTCGAGGGGGAATTTAATCACTAATTTCCCAAAATGTCATGCTATCACTTTGTAATAGTATTATCACTGAGGAATGGAACAAATCTCTGAGAAGTTTAGTTTTCTCTGCCTAAACTGAAGACGTTGTAGTTGAGTTGCTTTAAAAAATTTTTTGTTATTATGCTTTATTGGGTGCTATTCATTGAATGACCCTGTCTTCCGCTGGGGACAAGTGTGTTGTTATTGAGAAGAATAACACTAAAATACAATGTAATTATGTGGTTGACTAAATATTCAAAGAGCATGCATGGAGTTTAATTACGTCCCACATGGAAGCGGGTTTGATAAATGAAGAGAAGAACTTTCTTGAGCCATAAAATAGGTAGGGTGCGGGGCGTGATAACCCAGTGTGCCAAGGGGCAGTCCAATGTTCCCTCATCAGCGTGCATGCCCTTCTAATTTTCCCTCTTGCGCGTCAAAGAGAGAAATTTAGAGCAAGTATACATCCTGATGAGGGAATTTAGAGATTAAATGTCCCCAAACAAACAAAGAAAACCGAGGGAATCATGGTATTAAGTAAATAGATACCTCTGAAACCATCTACCTAAGTCGATTCATCCCTAAAGGGACGTCACATGCTTGCTTCTATCGTCAAAAAACAATAGTTATTTTGTTGTATAACAATAGAGGGAACCATGTGACGTCATAAGATCCAAGATGGCAGCCCCCGGAAAATTCAAATGAATTTCATGGACAAGAAAATCGGTCCATAAATAACAGCTAGTCCACAATTTACAGAAAACAAACACAGCATTAGATTTAGGTATCCACAATGAAAATTTGAGAGCAAACATTGTTTTTTCAGTGAAGGTTCCCTTTGAAGTCAAAATCTCTAGCAACAACATGCACCCAGTTATTAGCCACGTCGTAGACTGATAAAGAACTGCAACCGAGAATGGAAATT
Source organism: Actinernus sp. WN-2022 (assembly GCA_030867875.1). Classification (NCBI taxonomy): domain Eukaryota; kingdom Metazoa; phylum Cnidaria; class Anthozoa; order Actiniaria; family Actinernidae; genus Actinernus; species Actinernus sp. WN-2022. Next base: position 54,973,375 of record JAOWCC010001589.1, read on the forward strand.
TATCGAATTTAAAAAAATACATACGTAATTTAATAAACCCCACCACATGAAAGATCACACCGAAATTATTATATTTACTGAATTTGATGTTTGAGTAAATAAGAACTGAATAACAAGCTTTTGAAAATCACAAAAATAAGAGTTCAGTATGGGTTTTGAAGGGAGGGGTGGGTGGGTAGTTTCCCAGAAACCGGGATTGAGCCGTTAGGTCCATAGACCAATTCGAAAAATGGCATCAAATCTAAATAACTATTGTTTATAATAATAATAAATACTGTTTATTGCAGAATAAACCTGAATTAACAAGTGGTAATACGGGTCGGGTGGAACTTCTCGAAATGAGCGACAGTATTGGTCTACCCAACAATAGAAAACACCTTTACAATGTGCAGTACAAAAACAATAGAAGTATAGTATTATGGCTGCAATCACAATACAGGACTCGAGGTTCCGTTCTACTCGATAATGCAAATATGAATATAACTATGTAATAACTATATAGCAATAAATATGAATATGAGATACTGATGACATTACTAATAATAATAAATACTGTTTATTGCACTCTACTGTAGAATAAAACTGAATTAACAAGTGGTAACACAAATATGAATATCACTATGTAATAACTATATAACAATAAATATGAATATGATATACTAATCACAACTAATAATAATAAATACTAGCAACTTATAGGTAGTTACCCTTTCAACATGCTGATTACCTATATACATAAAAATTATTTTAACTGATATTTTGTCTCAAAGTTACAAAACTTGAGTGGTTGATCGTTCTCATCGAGCAGGTCTTTGATGTAAACGACACGCCTTTAGAGAGCTAATTCTTGTATAAAACTGGAAAACCTACTATCTTGATGTTTCGTTTATTCCATATGATTTCGTTCAGGATTGGTGGGTTTGAATGCTTCCTATACCATGCGACTTTAAGATCCTGCCAGTAACTTATGGGCGCTTTGTAAAAAGCAGGAAGCTTTAGTGATTTCAAGTCGTCCCCCAAAAAAAACATAAAATTCTGCAGGTAGCCCGTCGGACCCGGGCGTTTAATTATGCTTGAAATTTTTCGAGTGGAGTAGCATTTTTCTACCGTCAGCAAGCTCTTGCACGATTTTGCCTCCTCTTCTGATCAACTTATTGTTTAACTTTACGCTGTTTACGAAAGTCTCTTCCTCACTGTTGGCCTCTGGCATTTCCGATGAATATAGCTTTTCGTAAAACTTCTGTTGTTGACGTCACTTTTAAAATAGATGAAGGTTCCTCAATAATCGAATCAGAGACGTTTAGTTTTGTGATATGTTTCTTATTAAAGCTTCTCTTTTCTAAACGGCCGTAAAAATATTTGTAGTTTCTTTCTCCGTTTCGAACCATCTAACTTTGCTGCGTATAATTGTGCCTTTAACTTTCGATTCCATCAACCTGTCAAGTTTAACTTTCAATATCTCAGCTTTCTGTAGTTTTCTGTTCTATTTCTTTCTGCAACTTATTTAATTCGGAACTGGAGTCGTGAACCTTACCGTCGATTATCAGGTTTTCACGGTTCCTTTCTGGAGAAGAAAGCCTTCTGGCCAAGATTTTTCACTTCATCAAGCTAGGGCAATAACTTCTTTCGCATATTCTTAACTGCCTTAGGCAGATCAATCCCTATACCGTAACGGGAATCCTTCTCCAGGGTGTCTCGAAGAGAGAAAAGGTATTCTCGATCCGTGTAGCGGAGGCAGCGAACAATAATAGCTCTTGGTTTACCGCTCGCTCCGTTCCTATTTCCTACTTTATGGATTCTTTGAAACTCCAACTCCCTTGGCTCCTCGACTTTCAACTCTTTCTCCAGGACATTATATAAAATATCTTTTGTTGTCACTTCTTCGTTCTCTTCTTCCGCTATGCCGCAAAAGCGAAGACTTTCACGGCGCTGATACACTTCGTAGTCTACTAGTTGTCTGCAAAGTTTCTCGAGTTCATTCGAATGTTTTGTATTAACCTGGTAGAGCCTTTGCTTCTCAGCTTCTAACTCACTATCCTGTTATGCTTACACTGAGTGAGAATAGAAAGCCATTCGCCCGTTTAACATGTTTTCCATGCACAAGTAATAATAAAGAACACATGCTAAATTCTAACACCAATTATAGTCTAGCTTGGTGCTGAGTAGTATGAGAGGCGCCGAATTAGCCTCCTTTTTGGTGCGCTATGCTAATTTTTGGTGCGCTCTCATTAATTCAATGACGTCACGGTTCTATTGTCTTGGACTCATGAATAAAATGCGGCGCCCTCATGAATAAAATGCGGCGCTATGCTAATTTTTAAGGCGCTCATGAATAAAATGCGGCGCTCTCATGAATAAAATGCGGCGCGCTCGTGAATAAAATGCGGCGCGCTCATGAATATCTATTGTTCCTTTTGATGAGGTCATCGATCTATTCGGGCATGTTTGGGCAAAGCCTATTGTTTGGAGCAGCTATAAAACCAGGAGCAATCGGCCCTGAATACATACGTTTTAATATAAGCAAGCAGCATTTAATTTGTCAACAAGAAAAAAAAACATAGTTTGTTTTGAGCTTTGGGGTAGCGGTGAGGGAGGAGGAGGAGGTGGGAGGAGGCGGAGGTGGGAGGAGGAGGAGGAGGAGGAGGTGGTGAAGGAGGAGGTGGAGGAGGGAGGCGGAGGGAGGCGGAGGGAGGCGGAGGGAGGCGGAGGGAGGCGGAGGGAGGCGGAGGGAGGCGGAGGAGGGAGGAGGAGGAGGGAGGAGGAGGAGGAGGAGGAGGAGGGAGGAGGAGGAGGAGAAGGAGGAGGGAGGGAGGAGGAGGAGGAGGGAGGGAGGAGGAGGAGGCGGAGGCGGAGGAGGGGGAGGAGGAGGAGGAGGGAGGAGGAGGAGGGCGGAGGAGGAGGAGGATGAGGGGGGGAGGAGGAGGAGGTAGGCGTTGACCGCGCGGCGGGCGTTCAGTGCTTGTGAGTGTTGTTAGTTTCTAGACTAGATATTTGTAGTCTAGAACGACATTTTAGACTAGACTACCTAGATTAAAAAATTCTAGACTAGACTAGAAAATGATAGCTGAAGTATAGTTTTTAGACTAGACTACCTTGGTCATTAATTTTCCTCTCCTCGGTAAAAACACAACTGTCTGTAGCATTTGTCAACAAATAAAACATAAATCAGTGTAATCTTGTAACACGGTACATTATATCAACCCAAGAACTGAGAAATAAGAAAGTTATCAACTCCGCGAGGATAAGGAAAACGAACTGTTTTTAAAATTGGTGTTTTTGAGATTGAATAAACTTTGTTTAATTATCTGGTGGTTTGTTTATATTCGTATGGTAATTATAGTTCAGTTTTAGAGAATAATTTTCATCACAATAGGCTCTTCAGTTATCGTTAATCCCTAAGGACAATAGCAAAATTTCTCACAGTGGATTTTGTATACAATTATCTTATGAGTTATTAACTGTAAAGGAAAATAATAAAGACAGTTTAGAGCCTATCACGAGTAGTTTGTTCTTACTATTTACGCTACAAAGGGGTTTAGATATTGCGAGATATTTATTCCTTTTCTCATTCAACTTCGAATGTATTCAGGGCCGATTGCTCCTGGTTTTATAGCTGCTCCAAACAATAGGCTTTGCCCAAACATGCCCGAATAGATAGATGACCTCATCCAAAGGAACAATAGATATTCATGAGCGCGCCGCATTTTATTCATGAGCGCGGCGCATTTTATTCATGAGAGCGCCGCATTTTATTCATGAGCGCCTTAAAAATTAGCATAGTGCCGCATTTTATTCATGAGTCCAAGACAATAGAACCGTGACGTCATTGAATTAATGAGAGCGCACCAAAAAGGAGGCTAATTCGGTGCCTCTCATACTACTGTGCTGTCTATACTGTAAAACCGTCCATTTCATATCGAGAAAATCAGAGACAGGTCTCTGAAGGATGGCCTCTCGTGTTGTCATTCTTGTGAGCATGCTCGTAGCCCTGTCTTTCGACTGATTTTCGTGATATGTAAGGCACTGTTTTACAGTTGTGGGACTGGTTCACCTAGTCCAGTGGTATTTTCAAGTCCCTTACGATATTTCGGTGAGGTTTTTTTTAGTGAGCCTTACTTTGTACTTAGCAAGAAACGAGTGTCTCGTTCCCGTTGTCTTCATGTCCTCATCACGGTCCAGCATGCACCGCACGGGACGTCCCATTCTATAAATAACATGCCAATATATATTACTGCTGTTGCATGGCCAACCTTCAAATTCTACAAGATCACATATGGTTTAATTCAGCAAAACCTGACAACCCTTTTGTAAGTTTTGTAAGGTCGGGAAGTCGATATTTAGGGACCAAATACCGCTTAATGCCACAAGGATATGTAGGAATGGTGACGTACGTTCTTCGTTTCTCAGTCTCGTCCAGGTCGTTCGCTTTGAGTACATTATAATAGCCTATTGAAATCCAAGGAGGAGGAGAAAGAAGAGGAGAAAGAGGCTGCAATAGAAAGGAAGAGGAGAACGAGTAGGAGGTGGAAGAGAAAGAGGGGGAGCTAGAGGAGGGGAGAAGGAGGAGAAGAAGCAGGGAGAGGAAGAGGAGGTGAAGGAGGAGGAGGTGGGAGGAGGAGGAGGGGGAGAATGAGGAGGAGGGGAGAATGAGGAGGAGGGGAGAATTAGGAGGAGAAGGAAGAAAAGGAAGAGAAGGAAGAAAAGGAAGAGAAGGAAGAAAAGGAAGAGAAGGAAGAGAAGGAGGAGGAGGAAGAGAAGGAGGAGGAGGAGGAGGAGGAGAAGGAGGAGGAGGAGGAGGAGGAGGAGGAGGAGGAGGAGGAGGAGGAGGAGGAGGAGGAGGAGGAGGAGGAAGAGGAGAATCAGGAGGAGGAGAAGCAAGAGGAGGAGATGCAGGAGAAGCAGAAGGAGGAGAAGGGAGGAGGAGGAGGAGAAGGGGAAGGGGATGGAGGAGGAGAAGGAGGAGGAGAAGGAGGAGGAGACGGAGGAGAAGACGGAGGAGGAGACGGAGGAGGAAACGGAGGAGGAGACAGAGGAGAAGGACGAGGACGAAAAGAAGGACGAGGACGGGAAGGACGGGAAGGAAGGGAAGGAAGGGAAGGAAGAGAAAGGAAGAGAAAGGAAGAGAAAGGAAGAGAAAGGAAGAGAAAGGAAGAGAAGGAAGAGAAGGAAGAGAAGGAAGAGAAGGAAGAGAAGGAAGAGAAGGAAGAGAAGGAAGAGAAGGAGGAAGAAGAAGAGAAGGAAGTGAAGGAAAAGGAAGAGAAGGAAGAGGAGGAGTAGGAAGTGCAAGAGGAGGGGAGAATGAGAACAAGGAGTAGGAAGTGGAAGGGGAAGGGGAAGGGGAAGGGGAAGGGGAAGGGGAAGGGGAAGGGGAAGGGGAAGGGGAAGGGGAAGGGGAAGGGGAAGGGGAAGGGGAGGAGTAGGAGGGGAAGGGGAAAAGAAAGGGGGAGGGGAGAATGAAGACAAGGAGGAGGAAGAGGAGGAAAGGGAGGAGGAGGAGAGGAGAGGGAGATTGATGAAGAACATAGGGCCCCTAAGGGCAACTCGTGGATGGTCAGTGACCTATTTTATCACACTTTAAATCATGTGAAAACATACACTAACGGTTATCCGTTAAACGGTCTAAACCGTTAGCTTTTTCAGTCTTACCCGTTTAAACGGTTTGGCAGATCGTTAGAAGTTTTTGCTTGGCCGTTTAATTGCTCTGACAAACCGTTAGCTCTACAAGGAAACCGTTTAATGAAACAACCTGTTGATCGTTTGATTCTAGCCCTGCATTAATTTTCAAAGCGTTCTTGTCGTACGTTACCCTTGGATTTACTAACTTTTAAATCTTCGAAAAAACTTGTACGGCGCCACTTGGTCTTGGACTCCTTGGCTTGGCTTCGATCGGTAGATCGATCGTACGAAGGTCAAACAACAAAGCCCAATAAAAGCCGAGAATTGATACAACTAAAGCCGAGCTGCTTATTTACATCCAGCTAGCACTGGATCCCTAGCGATTTTGAGTACAGGGATTCCGGGTACAGTTCACTTTTGATCAATTTACATCATAAATGACCGGAGAGGTTAAACCACTTCACAACAAAGTTCTCTCAGTCCAGAATTTGTTGACTTTCAGCAGATCGTTTGATATCGCCGTTTGTTTGTTTTGGCTAGGCCGTTTAATCGTTTATGCAGAGCATTAGTTTTTAGAGAGAAACCGTTTAATCAATATGGTAGATCGTAAAAAAATTAAAGGCCGTTTAAACGCTTATGCAAACCGTTAGCTCTTCAAGCCAAACCGTTTAACGGTTATCGAAAATCGTTAGCTTTTCAGGGCTGCCCGCTTAAACGGTTTGCCAAACCGTTAAACGATCTGAAAAAGCGTTAGGTAACCGTTAACATTTGCCCGTTTAACGGATAACCGTTAGTGTACGTTTTCGCGTGTGAGGTCACATATATCAAATCCTGAGGAAAGTGTGTGCTACCTCTGTTGCATTCGATGTCCAAACTATATGAAGTCAAACATGGTCTGTCAAAATTTGTGCTGAACTATCCAGTAATGTACTGATAAAATCGGAAAATCAACACTCCCCCCCAAAAAAAATTGTCTCGTTTTCGTGCCCGGGGAGTTGTGAATTTGACATCGGTAGCTATCATTGGGGTGGGGAATTTGACACCGGAAGAGATGTTTGGTGTCGTCTCGATTTCATGTTTTATGCTGTGTGGTTTTCCTCGATCGAAATCATGGTGGAGTTGGAGCGGGGAGGTCACTTTAGACGACTTCAAAGGACAAAATTCTGCTTTTGTAAGCGACTGCCTTAAAAGCAAAGGAACTCAAAAGCTTGTATTTGAAGGTATTAAAATACAAATGTACATTGCCTACGAATATTTAAACTGTCTGTTAAAAACATAAATGCGGTGACACAACTAATACTATCCACCTGAATATTTCACAAACGCACAAAATATTACAGCCAAAAAGACTCGCGGAGTACTCGTAGAGCAACAATTCAAAGCACCAACCGCTCAAAGGAAATTAAAAAGCCAAGGGGTACCCGAAAATAAGTTAAAGAAAATTTACACACTTCCGTTCGCTATTACAAAAGAGATAAAATTAAGCATATTCCAATACAAGATTAACCACAACATTCTTGCTACAAATCAATTCCTCTTCAAAGTAAAAATAAAAGACAGCGATCAATGCCCGTTCTGTGTTGAGAGACACACTTTAGAACATATGGTCGCCCAATGTGTTGAAGCCAAAACTTTCTGGGAATGTTTCAAGAAATGGTGGTTAAAAAACACATTGCAAACGTTAAACCTAAACACCGCACATATCCTGTATGGTCTTGTTGATCCTATTGAAAATAGCAAATTGCTAAACCATGTATTGATAATTGCTAAGTTTCATATGTATACATCATTTATAAGAAACACGCCCTTCTGTTTTGAAAGCTTCCTTATCCTCTTAAGCAAAAAAGCAATCATTGAAAGAGAATCTGCCATCAGCAAACAAAAATATGAAAAATTTCAAACGAAATGGCAACCCATATATGACTGGCTAAAACGAGAAAATGTAATTACTGAAGGATAATTTCCACTGTGTAAATTGTAATATGTTTTCGTATTCGTATTTTTTTATTTTATTTATTTAATTTTTTTTTTTTTTTTTTTTTACATTTTTTTTTTTAGTTTTGCACCATTGCACTTGTAAAGTTATGTGGTTGTAGTATAAATAAAGGCAATTGTATAAAATAAAAAAAATAAAAAATAAATATATTATGTCCCGGGGGTTGGGGCATTTGATCGCCTAATACGACGACGGGGTAGGGCATTTGAACAACATTTTTGGCCTGGAGGATGGGAATTTGAAAAACCAAACTCCAGAAATTCAAATGCCCAGGGATTGCCCGGGAGGATGTTGAGGTTTTGATTTGATTGGTACATAACAACCGAAACCAAAACAATGTGAATGCTCTATCTACATGTACATGTACATGTATCTATCTATTATTAATACTGCAGCAAAAATCTCCTAGCGCAGTAACACGCCACAGGGGGATGTTTTGTTCTAGTTGGTATTCAGCTTATTCATGAACACAGTAGGCGATGTACTCGAGATTACGCGTGGTCGAAGAGGCTATTCCACTCCCCGGGGGGTGGGGGTACTCCCTATACGGAGACGTGCCGCTGGACAGGGTACGGTTTTTGGCCTCTGTCTTGAACAGGGTATATAATTTCATGCGAGTCTGTCCCAAACAGGGTCTGAACCTGTCCTAAACAGGATATTGATTGCACGATTATCCTCTTCGCACCGGTCTTTAAAGTGCCTATGAAGCTTATGTTTTATTTTAAAAATCAATTCTACATCAAGTGAATAGTAGAATGGTATAATATATCTTGCTTTGAATGCTGTGCCGCTGAGTTAATGAGGTTTTAATATCCAAAATGCTAATTACATGACGTCAGGCGAGGTATCTGCAATCACTTCTTAGTGGTTGTGAATGGGCGTTTCTACTGATATAGGAAAACAAATTTCTAACATCATTTTATTTCAACAGTTTGAAAAATGTGTTTAATTGTAACAAACAAAATTGTATAATAATCGATGCCTCCCTGACGACATGTAATTAGCATTTTGGATATTAAAACCTCCTTAACTCAGCGGCACAGCATTCAAAGCAAGATATATTGTACCATTCTACTATTCACTTGATGTAGAATTGATATCTAAAATAAAATAAATGCTATTTCCCGCGATTTTGATATGAACTAAATGAAACCTCTCGGACATGTGGGATGCTTAAAATCAAAGCAAATATGCAAAAGTGACTAACAAACAGTGTATATAAACAGTCTCAAGGAAAATATCGAAAATCCTTTCAATCAAGCATTGAGGGAGGGAATTTTAACTGTTTGTATCCAATTAACAGTCACCAACGGGCTATTACTCGATACATGCGCAGTACCATGACATAGCCCCTTTAACTGTAAGCAGTTTATACACATCTGAATAGCCGTAGCTAGCTATAGGGTTGATTTGTGTTCTACACTAACTCCAATTATTACTTTACACTGTATACCACACAGCAGAATGTGCTACAAATATTCAAATGAATGTCACAACCATATAAAACACACATATATACATGAACTGATATACATAAACTGATATACATTTTAGCCACATAGGCATCGCATGTTCGACTCTCGTTCACAAGTACGTGCACCTTCTTACCACTACCGGATTAAAAAAATAAGAGAACTTTTGCAGAGACTAGAGAATGGTGCACTTTATAGTTTCAACTCACCGGTATAAACCCCTTCCCCAACTGCGTGTTGAATTTTAAAGATAAAAGAATGAAAACTTCCAACTACTTACTTGTTAGCAGCAACAGCCACAACATAAGATAAGAAAAGGCTCCTCGATTCCTTTCCACCAAAACCACCACCTGGTGAAAGACAAAACACCCGTGACAGTTTGGCAAACATCGAGTCAAATGTTATGAACATCGTCTCAAAAAAGGAAGAAAAATCCCCACACAGATGAGATGTTTCAGAGGTTCCCATCTTAAAATTGGCTGCTCTAATGTGCATAATGCGAAAACCGTATATTACTGGGTAAGTAAAAAAAAACACCATGAAGTAGAACATGACATAGTAAGCATTATTATACCTTGAAAATAATCCACCAATCAAATGTGTGTATTAGAGTCACGTGCCAGCCCAATATTTTGCCATGAATGACAGCTACCTTTGTACAGTTCACACGAGCTGTTCACACTATTGTGTTAATGGTAACTATGTTTATCATACCTTACAGATAATCCACCAATCAAATGTGTGTATTAGGGTCACGTGCCAGTCCAATGACAGCTACCTATTGTACAGTTCACACGAGCTGTTCACACTATTGTGTTAATGGTAACTATGTTTATTATACCTTGGAAATAATCCACCAAATGTGTGGTATTAGGGTCACGTGTGTATTTGGGTCACGTGTCAGCCCAGTATTTTGCCATGTAGGACAGCTACCTATAGGACGGGTGTGGATAAAATTTTCCATTTTTAGTCGAATAAGCGTATGATTGTCAAATTTAAAGGTTAAGACGTGTAGGTTCTTTTATCTACAAAACACATACACAGCAAAAAAATCATTGCGTACATTTTATGGATACAACATATTTATTAGATACTGATTAGCTTGAAACGTATGAGAATTGTTCACAAGGCTATCTTCTTTCAATTGCTCGGGATATTTGGGTTTCAGGAGTTACATTTAACTGACGAGATTTCGTTCAGTTTTGAGAGCATGGTGCATAGATTTTTATGCGTAATGGCAGAAACTTCTAGCGGTTTCTGCTGTTCGTTTCTCCTAAACTATTTGTCCAAAGGCCACCATTTTTTTTCTTTTGCATATTCAGGATTTGTCTTCTGTTCTGTGCAAAAATGAGAATATTTGGTAAAGCATTTCATTTCGAAAAATTGAGAAAACTGACTGATACCGACTTGTGCAATAGCAAAATGTCAAAGTTTCAAATTTGAGTGCATTTACGCAAAGGTTCTAGCGGTTCCTTATACTGTTCGGTCTATCGGCTCTCGCGCAATGGATAATCACTTTTAGTGGTTATCCTGTATGAGAATTGTTCACAAAACTGTATTTTGTCAATTGCTGGGGTTATTTCGGTTTCAGGAGTTACAGTATATTCTAGGAGTTTTCGTTCAGTTCTCAGACCATGGTGCATATAGATGTTTATGCATAATGCCGTAAAGTATGTGCAGTTTAGCAAATCGTTCCAGTAGATGACTCGTGAAATAAGGCCTAAATCGACATGAACTACCCGTATAGCAAATCGTTTCCATAGATTTTGAGTCGCTATATCCGTACAACTTGTCAGAATTGAAATCGGACATAATCCGGCAAAGTTATAGCCACTCAGAAAAATGATGTGGTACCTTACAAAATATAAAATATAATTTCCTAGAACTTAATTCATTACCTTGTTTCGATATACACAAATGATCAGCAAGAGATGAGTTCACTTTAGGGACCAATATCAAGACAATGGAGTAAGTATTGGCTGTGCTAAAATTCTACACACATTGACATTCTATGATTGCAGTACATTCATTGTAAAGTGAAATTCCAAAGACCATAACTTTGCTTCTGGTAGCTCAATCATTATGAAGTTCATGCTATAATATCATTGCCATACCTAGTTCATGGATGCAGAAGGTAGAGACCATAGCTGCAAGGTTTCTGTTAAAATTTGCCAAAATTTGAAAATACATAAACGGAAATATATGTATTACAGTATAGTTTACGTAAATTGGAGCGAACATTTGTTCACAGTCTTGTGAACAATTCTCATACAGGATAAGCTCTAAAAGTGATTAGTATATAAACCAACTAGTGGCCATGACTATTACAAATCCTGCATTCTGATTGGCTACCCTGCTATAGGTCTATTTGTGATAGCCCATGGTAGAGAAAAACCGCACGCATTTTTCAACTTCGATTTGTTTCTTTCTATTATTTTCTACTGTCCGACTAGTTAGTTTATACTAAAACAATTAGACCTCTCGCCCTCATGGGCTACGAGTTAAATAGCCCATTCGGCTGCGGCCAGAATGGGCTATTGACTCGTAGCCCATTCGGGCTGCATGCATGCGGTCTAATTGTTAATTATCCACTGCGCGAGAGCCGATAGACCTAACAGTTTACTATAAACGCGCTATAAACAGCTACGGCTTTTGCGTAAATACGCTAACATTTAAAACTTTGTCATTTTGCTATTGCACAAGTCGGTATCATTTAGTTTTCTCAATTTTTCGAAATGAAATCCTTTACCAAATGTTCTCTCGCGCACAACAGAACACAGATCCTGAACATGAGAAAAAAAAAATTTGGTGGTATTTGGAGAAATAGTTTAGGAGAAACGAACGCGATAAAAAGACAAACATTGACAGCAGGAACCGCTAGAAGCTACACGCAGTTTCCGCCATTACGCATAAAAATCTATGCACCATGCTCTCAAAACTGAACGAAATCTCGTTAAATGTAACTCCTGAACCCCAAATATCCCGAGCAATTGAAAGAAGATAGCCTTGTGAACAATTCTCATACGTTTCAAATTATTAAAGTTCGTATCCACTGTATAAGGGCAGATATGAAACGTTTCAGCTGCAGCATGCAAAATAAATCAGTATCTAATACATATATTGTATTCATACAATGTACGCAATAACTTTTGCTGTGTACGTGCTTTGTAGATAAAAAAACCTACACGTCTAAATCTTTAAATTTGACAACCATACGCTTATTCGACTAAAAATGGAAAAAGTTGGTCCGCAGGTCCGCACGTCCACCGGTCCGTGTCCACGTTTTATCCACACCCCCTATTGGACAGTTCACACGAGCTGTTCACACTATTGTGTTAATGGTAACTATGTTTATTATAAATAATCCACCAATCAAATGTGTATTAGGGTCACGTACCAGCCCAGTATTTTGCCATGTAGGACAGCTACCTTTTGGACAGTTCACACTAGCTGTTCACGCTATTGTGTTTACCGATTGGAGGATTATTTGTTCGGTATAATAAAACACTTAAAGATTCATCCTCCTCCAATGTGGAAATATTTAGGTCTAGACTCGACCTTCAGTCTCGCCCAATATTGAAGTCTCGCCTTAAATATTTCGTCATATTGGGCGAGGATGAATCCAATAAGTGTATAATATAAAACAGTTTGAAAGTTTGGCAATAGAATGCTGCAGGATTATATTGTGAATGTTTGAATACTGGAATAATCACGAAAATTAAGCTACTTGGGCATGCTATCACAAGCAAACGTATTATTGTATTACAGCGTGCTTTTAACGTGAGCGTATTGAACTGCTACCTCGCATACCATTCTAGTAATATTCGCCATTTTGGAATAAGATTTGTCAGCACAACAACTTCACCTACCCATTCGCTTCACACGCACCACGATTCGGTTACGAGGAACGCCCAACACCACTGCCACCAGTGACTGTTACAATAATTGAACACATTTAGTTCCTCTTTAAGACATTCTAGCGATACTGCAGTGGTACGAGTACTCCCATCCCTCTTCAGAACAGGGTCCCATGTAGTAATACTAGCGAGCTTCTGATTCGCGAGTGCAACAACAAGAACGAGTACAACTTTTCATGATTGAGAAACAAACAAACAAACACTCTTAATAGCTTGTTCTCGTGCATGTCTCTAGAAACGTTTGGCAGAATAGGAAGATCCCTTGCGAGTGAGATATTTTGAGTCTAAAGGTTGTACTCGTACTCCAACCTGAAGCTCACCTCGTTCAAAATGTCGAGCTACAGTCCTGATATATCTTGCAGTACTAAACAAATAGATGGTTCTCCAAGTTTTGTGGTCAATTGCTTCAGTGTGCAATTAACCACTCAACACGCAGTACTGAAAACTGGAAAAAGGTTTTACTACAGGAATACAGAACATTTTACAGCGTTGCAATTGGTCATTGTTCCTTTACCTGTGTTTCGGTAGGGTTCTGTGTAGAGCAGAACAACTCCATTTCACCATCTTCACCTTTTGGTACAGCAATCGTTACTTGAGTCTCCAGGTAGAAATGCTCCTAGTTAATGGAAAAAGAGGACGTAATTGTCACTATTTCGACAAGCTATTTTGTAAACATTTGCTTTGTATTTCAGTGGAATTTGGGAGACATCCCTTGTATGCACATCCGGCCAAGCTATCAGTTTCTCCTTTCTTCTTGGAATTGAAAGGAGTGAGTGCACTTATTACATGAAAGGATAACTGACAAAGAATACATTATTAAACTAACTTCCCGTTCTTTTCTCTAACTACATTCCCAAGTAACAGATTCTCTAAAACTATTAGTATTTTCAGGATGTTACTTCAACGGGAACTGGGTTATGGGGGTCTGGGCTGTGTTAGGATTAGGGTCTTAAATGTTCCATTCTAATGTCTCTGGGATATGCTTACTAACCCTTACTCCAACCCCAACCCTAACCTAACCGTGGACACTAATTATTGTGTTTTCCACTAATTTGTAATTCCCAGATCAGACCCCCATTCTCCGTTTTTACCAACAATTCTATTTTCATCACAGTTGAACAAGTTCTTCACTCTAAAGAGAAACAAACCTAAACAATAAATCAATGCACATTTTCAACAGGCTCAGTTTGGTCTCACTCACTTGTGCTCCTGTTCTCATTTCTCCTTCAATCACGTGATCAGAAGCCCCAAACCCCGCCTCCAGGTCGCCATTTTGGATGGACGGGTTAGGCTGGAAGAATGAGTTGGCTTCGATAGCATCCTGCAAGGGTCGACATTACAATTAGTGGTAGTATCAACGAAGTTTTGCTCCCTTCTTCATGCATCGGAAGACAACAACAACAACTTTATTATGTACCTAACATATTACATGGTCAGATGACTTAAAGTGCAACTAACCCCTTTTGCAATTTTTATACATATGAATCTTTGAAAGGTTTTGAGTACTTCTGCGAAGAAATATTTGGCTCACAGAGAATACTCTATGTTCTAGGCTTGTTTGAAATGGTGAAAATTTGACCTTTCCTGACCAATGACCGCGCAAGAAAAAGCCTGGGTCGATTCTTGATCTTACGTCACCTCATTAATGCATTATTCTCCATGGCGCCTTTCCATCGCAACAACATCGATATATAGAGAATATACACAGTCTGTGAGTTGTTAGTAAAGAAAATAGTTATTTTAGAGTAAATGCTAAATATTTATTCAAATTATTGCAAAGTCGAATGAGTTGGATGACGTAAGATCAAGAATCGACCCAGGCTTTTTCTTACGCGGTCATGGGTCAGGAAAGGTCAAAATGTCACCATTTTAAACAAGCATAGAACATAGAGTATTCTCTGTAAGCCAAAAATTTCTTCGCAGAAGTAATCAAAACCTTTCAAAGATTCATATGTATAAAAATTGCAAAAGGGGTTAGTTGCACTTTAAAACTAAACCTAGAGTACCAGCTATTCAGAAATAGCTAAACAACATTCATGTGATTCACACCTTGTTGATCAAAATAACAAAACTTGCTCCTGCGAGTTCGAACAGTCAAGACATTGATCTCATACAAAGGTTTAGGCAAAGTTTAAACTACGCGCGCAATAGGCCACAGCGTTTTTTAAGCTGTACTGATTTCTGCGAACGACAATTTTCTGCGTCCGTATTCATAGATTAGCTGCTTAGCATACACTATTAGTATTAGTTTCATACCTCGGAGGGAGGGTGGGGCACTCATGTTTCTGAAGGCATCACGCTATTATCCTGCTTAGAAAAACTTTTCACCTCAACTCTAAACATTCTTCAATCTATACAAGCAGGCTTTCGCAAGGATTTCAGAACCGGTGACAACAGAAATTGACATTTCTGACATGTCAGAAACAAACCTAAACGAAGAGATGTTTTCATGTTTTGTCGATTTTAAGAAAGCGTTTGATAAGATCAACAGAGAAAACCTCTTTAACACATTGAAAACACTAAGTATCAACGAAAACTTTCTCTCAGTCAACGGAAACTTTCGCAAACATTAGTAATCTGAAACTCAAAACTTTGTTAGCCAACCAGAACGCGTGATTCTTCAGCTCGTCTTCTCTGTGGATGGTCATGATCAGTTGCAATCTGAGTAGACTGCGAACAGTCCCTTTATTTTTCTTGGTTTCTAGTCACGAAAATATAAAAAAACGATGTTTTGTCCGAGCGCGGATTGGGCGCGGACGAAATCCCCGGAGGGTAGGAGGGCGGGGGGAGGGAGGACAAAAGAAAAATAAAGGGACTGCATCCTTTTCCCACTGGCGCGCATTCAGCAATTTCAGTCGCTCCAGCAACTGAAAATCGTGATTGATCAATTAAAACAATAGAGATGTCAGACAGATATTCCAATACGCTCGAGAAAGATTTTGATTTTTACTTTCTCGTCAGCTTGGTGGCTTAATTTTAAAGGATAAACAAAAGCAAGCCATTGACAGCGTATAATTTACGAAACAAAGATGTGTTGGCCGTGCTTCCAATCCATTTCTCTAGTGATGGCGCCTAAGTAATGGCGGCGTACATATCCATAGCATGCACAAGTAATGTCTGTCCTACGAACCCTGTCGGACCCATGTCAGCGCTGGGCGCTGAGCGCTGATTAGAGTGACACCTCAAAGTGTCCAGCCATTCTGCCCGATGTGGTACAGCGGATAATCCTACCTCGATTGTAAGAATTCTCGGCAAGTCTTCGTACTTCACTCTCACGGCCTTGGCGGCACGTTGGGCCTGGAGTTGAGTGTCAGCTACGATTGCACCAATCACCTGTCCGGTAGAAGTCACCTGACAATCGAAACAGAGTGCAACTTGTTAATATGATCGTAGTTCTATGATACATTAATATTACAACTTCGTGCACATTGTAAAATCCAAGCAGGTGATTGGTTAACGACAGTGCTTTATTGCTGACCACAGCATGCTGTGCACAATTCGTGTCCGTAACACGCACGCCAGACTCTAACTATCGTTGTTTAAAGGGACACTGTCAATTGAATTTTCAAGTTTCTTTACAACAAAACCATGCGAATGTCCTGATATGTTTCCAAACATTTTTGAAAGAGGATGGCAAAGATGAAAGTGGTTTACAAAAGCTTATTCTAGAACCTTGATTTCGGTTGCACTGAACCGATTTCAAGTTTGCTCTCCACTCGAATCTTTGCCATCCTTCATCTTTTTCCAGTACACCTGGAAAGCATACTTTGCTAATCCGAGTAGTTATTATTGTCTTTTGTTATGAGAAAGTATATCATTTAGGGGTTAACAGCGCCCCTTTAAGACCGACTGGAGTCAATGACGTCTTCCCCATACAGACGATTTTTAAATGGCAAGAAAAGTTCTTAGACTATTAGTATTTCATATTCACTAATATTATGATTTCTAGTAATAATGACGACCTACTCCTCCTCCTCACTATCATAATTATCATCATCACAAGTCATTACTGAATACCTCTTCAGTAGAGAATACCAGTTCGTCAGAAACAATAGGTCCACACTCATTTCTACCCGGCACGTCATCAGCACTAATGAACGCACGCACACCTGGAATCTTGGTAGCCTCACTTGTATCAATGGATCTGGTGGGAGGAAAATTCCTTCAGTCACTTTCATTATATGTTTTCTTTTTAAGACGCTCTGTAATAAGCTGGAATGATTAAGCTGAAATGGCAACTAATGCTGGAATGATTAAGCTGAAATGGCAATCAATTTAACTTCAGAAGGAATTATGGAAAAGGGAGTTACTTCCCAGCATACAGAAACAAATCCAGGCAGAGATTGCACAAATTTTACAAGATATCAAGGCAGTTAAGGCCAAGTGCGATGAAATTGAAAGGTTTTCAAAGTTCCTTTCTTCGAAATACGACAACATAATGGAAGCGCTTCAATCTACAAAAAAAAAAACAGGTAAATGAAGTTGGACAAGAAACCAAGCAACACGGCTTAAGGATGATAGAACTGGAGAAGACAGCGAATGGAATTGCAGTTGAGTTGGATGAAATGCAGCAATATAGCAGGAGAGACAGCACTGAAATCACCGGCGTTTCTATTCCACCGGAAGACGACCCTAAAAGAATAGCTGTGGAGTTGGGCCAGTTAATGGGAATCGAACTAACTGAGCACCATATTTCAATCGCTCATAGACTACAACCCACTAAGAAGGTGAAGGATATAATTATTGTTAAATTCGTACACAGAGAGATGAAAGATGAGTTTTACAAGAGGAAGGGAAAACTTGCCGCTAAAACAACAAGGGGCCTCCCATTTATCGCCGAAGAATTTGGGAAAAGCATAATGGCAGCGGCGGATATTCATATCAACGAATCGCTCACAGCCTATCGAAAGCGACTCTTCGGACGGATCAATTCCTTCAGAAGAGAACACCATTTCAAGTATTTGTGGACCGTAAATGGTACTTAAATAATCAGATACTTCTAAGATATATGGATTTACAAGAGTCGAGGAATTTGAAGATTTTGAAGAAAACAACTAGAATGGATCTGCAATGCAAATGACTGAAAGTTTTTGTTATTTTAACCAAGATAAACTTTTACAAGAACAATGTCAAGTACTGTTTAAAACACGAACAGCAGTGTTTTATCAAGTTTAAAAATTGGAGGGCGAAGCCCGAGAATTTTTAGACTTGATAAAACACGTGCTGTGAGTGTTTTAAACGGCTTCAAAAACGCTTTAAGAATGCAATGAAAGAAAGACGCACATCTCAAGGGAATGGTTACTTAATGAACCATTGAACCTTTGTATTCACAACGCCATGCAAAATATTCGAGTAATCACCGCCTGCAATTACGAACATCTCAAGGGAATGACATGAAGAAATTACCATACTATGTTGTTTGAAGCGGCGTTTCGCAATGCAACAAGAACCTGCATTTGAAGGATTTGGAGTCGTGGTTTACCTCGATAAAGTTCAAGACTTGGAACGGCGATGTGACTGATATGACGGCAGACTCTAATTTTTTTACTCTGGCACAAAATATGTAAGTTTAATGCACGTTTATATTATTTTACGGCTTTGAGTTTGGTTTAATAATTGGAACTAAACAGTGGCTCGGTAAACAAGTAATGGTAGTTGGATAACTTCATTTAAAAAATATTATCTGTGTATCTCGGTAGTCTGCTGATATTAGTAAATTTAGTACCATTTTTTTATCTAGGTACCTTATGTTCCGTGTACTTTTTGTTATCTTTGGGTCTTTATCAGTGAATTCTTAATTAGGATGAAACTTTATATAAAATGTCATGTTCATTAGTATTCTTTATATAAAACGTTCATCCTAATTAGCAATTCAATGAGAAAGCTGAAACATCAATAGAAATTCCATTGTCTCAATCATTAACCCCGTTTCCCTCTGGGACAGAAATCAATTCCCTCCGCGGGCCTTTTAGAATGATGAGATTTTATCAGGTATAAAGGAGCATGCACGTGACTGATTTGCTTCATCTGATTGGACAGAATGCTCATTAATTATTCATGAGTTTTTGAAGTATTTGTGAATTAGAATATTTGCCTTATTATAACTTAACTGATAAAGAACTCAGTGCCGTATTCGGCACTTGGTCGCGTGAATTGGATTTTAATACAGATTTAAATGAATTATTGTTAAATCCTGATAAATTTGATGAGATTGATTCAGATATTATGTATCTAATTATTATACAATAGATAAAATAAATAGTGTTTTAGACAAAATAGGAGCAAATTATCTCACGTTATTTCACTGCAATATAAGGAGCTTATCGAAAAACTTAGTGCTTTTAAATGGCATGCTATATAGTCTCTAAAAAAATAATATTGTGGTCGTCACTATACATGTAACTAGATTGAATACTAATACCGTTTCAAATACTGATATATTGGGATATAGTTTTTTTCATACGGATTCGTCAACAGCAGCAGGTGGTGCTGGAATATATGTAGCTAATGATATTAAAACTATTCCAAGGCCTGATATTAAAATTAATATAGACCTTGTCGAATCCTCCTGGGTCGAAATAGACCATGGCCACAATAAAAACAATTTAATAATTGGTTGTATATATAGGCACCCGAAAGCAAATATAGAGCAGTTTATGGAAACATTGGAAGAGTTGCTTAGACATTTAAATCAATGTAAATACCAAGTATATATATTAGGTGACATAAATATTGATTTCTTTAAATTTACCAGCCATTTACCAACAGAAAAATATTTAGATATGCTTTATGCGAATAATTTTCTACCTATTATAACAAAACCAGCAAGATTAACAGACCACACTAGAACATTGATTGATCACATATACACAAATTATTCTATAGATCTCTGCTTTGCATGTGACATCATCAAAATTCTAAAATCTAAACTATGAGATATATGAATCTGTTCTTTTAATATGATTTAGATATCGGTATTCTCAGTATTCTTCGAAAACTTTACGTCGATATGGTGATTTGTTTTTGAGTTACAGTACTTTGAATTTTGTGACAGCCCAGGTGAGCGTGTTTCCAAAATGTCAAGGAAATCCATATATTTCGGCCAATTTCAAATTTTAGACTTGATAAACCTTTAAAGGTGATATCTAAAGTGTTTTGAAGTGAATGCTAATCGTATTGATGGGAAAAACAGCTTTATTTGAAGAGTACGTTTTTGGCCGCCATCTTGGTGTACCAAAGCTGTACGCCAACATGGCCGCCGCATACTAATTACACTAAATAGTTCGAATATTATTTGGCCGACAGCCCGGTTACGAAGTACTCTATTGCTCCAAAATTTCAGTCATTTCTATATTTTTACCTGCTCTATACACAGCATTAAAAATATTTTACTAATCATTTTTTTTTCTTGAGGCAATTTTTTTGTGACGTCAATGCAAACGATCAAACAGGTTTCTTCAGGAATAGGCCTTTTCGATATATCAGATCATTTACCTATTTTCTGCATAATTAATGCATCAATAAGAAGAGACAAAGAAAAACGTTATTTTAGAGATTTCAGCAAATTTAACAAAGAGGCCTATATAAGAGGCCATTACTTCTTTTGCTCTATATAAATGACATGCCAAATTGCTAAAAAAAAACTGCCCTTTCGCATTTTTGCAGATGATACGAATGTTTTCTATTCGTGTAACAGCATATCAGAACTAGAAACTGTAATGAATGAAGAGTTTAAATTTATCCTCCAATAAATTAACAAATTATCAGTTAATTTAAGTAAAACAAATTTTATGATTATAGCCTCATCAAAGAAGAAATTGCTAATATTGAGCAAAAAAGCTATCTCAAATACTTAGGAATATATATAGATGAACACCTTAATTCGGAACATCAAATTGAACATGTAAATAGCAAAATGGCAAAAAATATTGGAATAATAAATAAATTAAGATATTACCTTGATTTAAATATGTTAAAGCAACTCTATTATACATTGGTATACCCATATTTAAATTATAGTCTTATGAGCTGGGAGAATACTTATACAAGTAAGTTAGCAAAGCTCCGCACTAAACAAAATAAATGTATCAGAAATATATTTTTGCTTATAGCAGAGAAAGTGCTACCCCATAATTCAATATTCTAGGTGTATTGGAACTCAATAACGTATTTAAATTAAGAATTGCAGGATTTAGTTTTAAAATTTCGAATGGTAAATATATCCCAACAATCTTTTCTGAATTTGTCACACCAGCAACAAAACGCCACAAATTAATACAAGATTTGCTGAAAGTTAAATTTTGTTAGACCGAAAGCGAGAACGAATTATGGAATTCATACATTTAAATTTATTTCATCAAAAATTTGGGAAACAGTTGATGTAGATATCAAACGATCAAGCTCTATAAATTTATTTAAAAAACGATATAAAGCCGTTCTTCTCGAACAACAAAAATAAGTGACTATACCTTTTTCAAATATTTATCAGCTTAATCATTAACTTTAGTCTATACAAACGTTGCAGTGATCAACTCGAAAGCTTTTGCTCCTTTGGTCACTGCGCACTACCAACTATTTGAAATGTAATCTGTATTTATTTCTTCACTTTTTCTTCTTCTTCAAAATGTACTGTTGTGTTTATTTATGTAAATAGTGCGAAATAAAACTTGAAACTTAAAATTGTATTCATTGCTGTAAAATTGTATTCATCATATTCAATTGTATTCATTGCTAGTGTAAAAGCGTCTTGTCCCAATTGTTATGTAGCACAATAGTGTTATGTAGACTATATTTATTACTTAAAGCCCAACAGTCATCCTAGATGCTTTGCGGGCACACACCCGATCAATCTCCATTTTGTTGCAGTCGAAAAATGGTACACATGGAGCAAAACCTGATTACCAACCAATCAGAGCAAATATCGAAGAATAGCTCAATTTTCAAACAAAACAAACGGGCGCAAAGCCACTAGGGTGATTGTGGGCCTTTAAGTTTAATGAGGACCGACATTATAACAGTTTGGTTGTTGTTGTCTGCTCAAAGGAGCTGTATCATGGTACTGCGCATGTCTGGAGTCAGTGTTCTATTGGTGGCTGTTGATTGGCTACAAACAGTTAAAGGAGCTGTGTCATGGTACTGCGCATGTCTGGACTCAGTGTTCTATTGGTGGCTGTTGATTGGCTACAAACAGTTAAAGGAGCTGTGTCATGGTACTGCGCATGTCTGGAGTCAGTGTTCTATTGGTGGCTGTAATTGGCTACAAACAGTTAAAGCACCCCTCGCTCCCTAATGTTTGAGGTATGCAATATTTTCCTTGAATACTAGATCTTGTAGAGTTCGTTAGCCCTTTTTCATATTTCCTTTGATTTCCACCATCCCACACGTGTGCAAGGGTCGTCAGTTTATATGAAAATGTATGAAAATAATTATGTTCCGGCCCTGAACAGAAATGCAGACCCCTCACCGCGACACAACTCTTTTATATAAGAACAATAGAGGTTCGCAAAGGATCATGCTTGGTGAGTATTCTTTGTTTCTATGAGTACACGGAAGAGTTTATATTTTCGTCTGTCGTTACAACATCTTTATTAGAAAAGTTTTTTTTTTAATCCTTCAGTCAACATTTGAGAACATTCAATTCTCTCGAGATGCGAGAACCACAAGTCACCGAGAAACTAAGCATAAAGGAAAGTATTTTGTAATTCAGAATACTTACAATATCTTGGCGTGTGCACGTTGACTCAGGACAAGACACAAGTATAGCTCGTCTATGACAAAGGGAATAAAAAATAGATTAAGTTTACAATCTGCCGTGCGGAAAAAGATGGCGGCTGTACATTTGACCACAAACCCTTGCGAACCTAACTCAGTAAAAAAAAACAGCTACAAATCCTCTATTCTCTTAATAACAATATATTGGCAACAGCACTTGTACTGTTTTGTTTTTAAGATTTAAAAACTCTCTACCGCGATTTTATAATGGATTTAAAGTGTTTCGTGTACAAAGGATTGTGTGTAAAAGTAATCCAGGTCAAACGTTGTGACACGATTGGGAATCTCGGGGAGTTGGGATGGTGCAAGTGGTTAGTGCTTTGTCTCTCCCCACTGTGGCCTGGGTTCGAGCCCGGTAACACGTGAGTTGAGGTTGTTGGTATCTCGCCCTTGCTCTGAGGGTTTTTCTCTGGGTTCTCGGACTTTCCTCCCCCACGAAAAACCAATACGCTAAATTCCAATTCGATCTGTGGTTTGGCTGTTTCAGTTCCCATTAAAATTAATTGTTTTTCCTTCGTCTCTCACGCTAGGTGATAAAATAATTATGTAAGATCTCCGCATGGCTGTGACACTTAGTAATTTAAGTGGTCTTGCCTTCTTGCTACAAAGGCAAGAACTTCTTGTGCGGGAGGAAAGATATAGGCTATTATGATGGTAACGGTTACTTCTATTTGTAGCTTGGGTTAAGGCGATTTCGGGGTTAGTTTCTCTAAAAATCACTTGAGAGTTCGTGATGACATTACACGCCACGGTTATTCACGAGGCGGCCATCTTGACTCGGAAACAATACACTTTCCGTGACTGCAAGCGAGCGTTACCTTCGCACTCACTTGTGATCAAGCTCTCAGTTGAGAGCGAAAGCTTAAGGTTCTAAACTTCATATTTTTTTATACAGAGTTCTCAAAAGTTTAATTTTATTCGAGATTTACATTCACATGTACAGATGAGTTAACAAGGATTAACAAGGATTAGAATAAGTAATCTCATCCTCATTAATTATTCATGAGGTAACCAACCAACCATGTGCCCAGAATTCGATCACATGACGATCCTTGAAACCCCGGAAAGTACTCCCAGAACTACATTCAACCATTTTTTTCCAGTCCAAGGACTGAATTAATTTTGATCCAAATCACTAGTGATCTTCATCTGTGTTCTCATTGGGTATCATTCATGCATGTGTTGGGCCTAATTAAGCTACCAGGATTACAGCATAAGTATGACTTTACATGGAGAAGTGAAGGAGAAGACGGAAATAAAAATCGGTGTCCAGAGTGTGACTCGAACCATCATCCGCATGGCTGCTCTTGACTACTAGTCCGCTGTCTTGTCCACTACGCTATCAGGCCGTTTGTTGAAATTATAAATGACCGTGACAAAAATAGCTGCGCCTCGGACTGGAACTAATTGCGCGGACTTGAAATCCCGTTCAGTCCGAATTGGAGGCTTTGAACTATTACTTCTCATACTACATTAGATATTCATGGCACATCGGCCAATGGGGATGCTTGCTCGAGGTCATGTGGAGATACTTTGAAAACCAGGATAGAACGACAAACAAAATTATGCAAGTGGGCGGGCTTTGAAGCTGAGGGAAATTTAGGGGTGAAACAATGACTCATTTCCATTTTTACCGTATCAAGAAATCATTTCTCAATACGAAAAATATCGAAATGACCCGCAACTGTATTGGCCTATGTGCCATGAATATCTAAAATACAATGAGAAGTAATTTCTAATCCTCGCCAGTGTGTTGGACACGGTTTCTAGATCCTCGTGCCAAGAAACAATGCCTCGGCTCCACCTTGGCATTGTTTCTTGGCATGCGGATCTAGAAACCGTGTCCAACACACTGGCGAGGATTAGAACTATTACGTCATGGGGTGCTACTGACCTTTGTACTGTGGCATATCGTCACAGTAGATAGCTTCTCCCGTGACTTGCTTGCAGGCAGACAGGTGTGTTATTGGTCGACCCACTACGTCCTGTTCGAGCTGTCCTGCGGGAACCTCCTACACAATGCAAAGATGGTGTCAAAGGAACCTTCACTGAAACACAATGCTTGCTCTCAAATTTTCCTTTCAATGCCTAAACCTAATGCTGTTTGTTTTCTGTAGGTTGTACACTAGATGTCAGTTAAGGACCAATTGTGCTGTCCATAAAGCTCATTTCAATATCCCGGACGCCGCCATCTTGGAACTCATGACGTCACACGGTTGTCATATTGTTACACAACAAAAGAGCTATTGTTTTCTGACAATGGCGGCAACCGTGTGACGTCATACGATCCAAGATGGCGGCGCACGGGAAATTCAAATGAGTTTTATGGACTAGAAAATCGGTCCATAACTGACATCTAGTGTACAATTGACAGAAAACAAACACAGCAGTAGATTTAGGTGTCTATAACAGACATTTGGCAGCCCACGTTGGTTTTCAGTACTGCAACTCCATTCTTAAAGGAAACCTCCAAGACATGCACTATTCTCGTGGAAAAAGAAAACCCTCCTTACTTTCTCTTTTGATTCTCCTCCCCACTTTATTTTCCCAGGCCTCTTTTCCAAAGTCTGAATACTCTTAACAACCTACCTGGAAGGTCTGGGCACTCTTAATGTGGGGTTTCTCGTAGAATGTTGCTGCACTGCGGTGTATCATGGGAAGGGCTGATGACGGTGATCCCTGAACAATGCATAAGGGAAAAAAACAGTTTTCGGCTGTTGCGTTTGAAGGAGTGTAGTAATTTATATTATTATACAGTACATGTACATCCAAGTCACAATCTCATTTCTGATTCGCCGAGTCTAAGAATTCTCAATATCTGTGAATACGCGTCACAGCTACAGTGATATCGCGTGACGTCATATCCACCGAGCCCGCGCCCGGAGAACGCGGGAAAGAAACGACAGTGAAAATGGCTTCCAAAAATGAGAAAGAGTGTGCTTTTCAAAGCCGCCCCCAGCTTTCAGAAGGAGAAGTACCGTAGTCCTTTTCCTGTTACACCGTCAGCCATATTTCAAGTCTAGACTTGGCTGGAAACTATGTGCATTGTTTACAAGCAATACCTAATGTCTCCGTCGCGCGTAACACAAATGGGATATCGTTCATTGCTTGCAACTACAATTGCGCATGCGTCAATGACGTCGGAGTTAACAGGGCTTTCCTATATCTGTTTATTTGATCGTTTCACCCTTATCTCAATAATAACAGTTACGTAAGTTCATTTGGACCCGGCTTATTGTGTTGTTACCTTATTGTAAGACAAGATGCTGATTCCAAGACCTTTTGAGAACAAAGTGTGGCAATTCTATAAACCAGTTAAAAACCTCATCCTCGACCTATCATTGAAATTAAGGACCTCGTGCAGTGCGCTCGGTCTTTAATTTCAAGACCTCCCACTTGGTTTTTAACCTATATATAACTTTTTTATTAGGCTGTAGAAAGATGTTAAGACCTTAAGAAATGTTAAGGACCACAGATCTCAGGGCACTACACTCACTCCTAACTTGGGCACGACACTTACTCCTAACTTGGGCACGGCACTCACTCCTAACTTGGGCACGACACTCACTCCTAACTTGGGCATGACACCCACTCCTGACTTGAGCACAACTCCTAACTTGGGCACAACACTCACTCCTAACTTGGGAACGACACTCACTCCTGACTTGGGCACGACACACACTCCTAACTTGGGCACGACACTAACTCCTAACTTGGACATGACACTCCTAACTTGGGTACAACACCCACTCCTGACTTGAGCACAACACTCACCCCTAACTTGGGCACGACACTCACTCCTAACTTGGACACGACACTCACTCCTAACTTGGGCACGACACTAACTCCTAACTTGGACATGACACACCTAACTTGGGCACAACACTCACTCCTAAATTGGGCGCGACACTCAACCCTAACTTGGGCAGGACACTCACTCCTAACTTGGACACGACACTCACTCCTGTCTTGGGCACAACACTCACTCCTGTCTTGGGCACAACACTCACTCCTAACTTGGGCACGACACTCACTCCTAAATTGGGCACGACACTCAACCCTGTCTTGGGCACAACACTCACTCCTGACTGGAGCACAACTCCTAACTTGGGCACGACACTCATGTTACGCATCTTCCACGGGTAAAATCACCAATAACAGTCAAACCTGGAATGTAACACGGGTTTTACTTATTTCGTGTCTCCGATCTCTTACAATCTCTCTCCGTTTCTCTTCTCTCGAGTGTCACTCCTTAATTGTGACATCATATCCGGGTTCATCTTAATTGTGACGTAGATCCGCTTATTTCCTGTTTACAGAGCTATAAATGCTATATCTCTACACACTCCCCCTCTTTAAAAAGTGTCGTCCCGACACTCGTTACAGTAATAACGATAGTATTGGGTGAATTTCTCACCTCTCGACTTTGCATTGTCCATACAATCAATTTCTCTGTTTCAAATATATAGTCAGGATCCTGGTTCATTCTCATTGACTGTCTCTAAATCTAACTGATATGTTTCCCGTTTCACATGTACTGCAGTCGATGTGTGTTGTGGGGTAACTCAGCCTCGCAATATCTCATGGAAATGCTTATCGTATGACTAATCATACATTAAAGTAAATCTAGTGTAATTCGTTATTATTATTGTTATTATTATTATTTATTTTTAACTGTCCTCATGATTGTTTCTATTATGTACTCAGACCATTGTCTATTAGTAGTTTAGTATAAACTAACTAGTGGACTATTACAAATCCTGCATTCTGATTGGCTACCCTACTATAGGTCTATTTGTGATAGCCTGATAGCCCATGGTGGAGGAAAACCGCACGCATTTTCACGAAGTAATAGCAGTTTTTCAACTCAATTTATTTATTTCTATTATTTTCTACTGTCCGACTAGTTAGTTTATACTAAAACAATTAGACCTCTCGCCCTCATGGGCTACGAGTTAAATAGCCCATTCGGCTGCGCCTCATGGGCTATTGACTCGTAGCCCATTCGGGCTGCGGGTCTAATTGTTAAATGGAGCACGAGTTGGTTGTTGCCAAGACACTCTAGGGTTTCCATATGTTGGGTACCACGTGGGGGAACACTGTTGTGGATATACCATCGGTGGACTCACTGAAGGTGGCTAATACTGTAGGTACATTGGTTGACTAGAATATTGTTTGGGAATGGAATGGAGTAGGTTCCACACGTATTGAGGTATCCCATCAGGCCAACCTGCAGAGGCACAGGTCATTCGCGTAAACAACATTGTGTGGTTCACCCGGGATGGTGTACGTTAGCCGAGTTGGTGGATGTCTTCTTGGTCGTGCTTGCTCTTCTGGAGTGGGTGGTGTTATTTCAATAACATCGGGGTCCCCCTCCCTTTGATCGGTGGCTGGTTGATCAGCCATGATGTGTTCATCACGTTGCGGCTGCTGTGCATCTTCCTGCTGTATTTCAGTAACCTCAGAGTTCCCCTCCATTTGGTCCACGTTGACTTGCTCAGCCATGTGTTCTTCCGGTTGTGGTTGCTGGCCTACATATTCGTGCCGGAGTTCTTGATTTACCTCTTCTGGCTGTTCGCTCTTTGCTACTTTTTCATGCCGCACATTCATTGCAGAGACAATGTACTCATAGTCTGAATCACTACTCTCTTCATCTGCAGGCCCTGGATTATTTCCCATATGCCGTGTCTGTTGGGTTTGTCTCGTAATATGGGGATGGCTTCTTGCTTTCTCTGTTTGGTTTGGTGTACCTCTGTGGTCCAC
This sequence comes from Actinernus sp. WN-2022, assembly GCA_030867875.1. Taxonomy (NCBI): domain Eukaryota; kingdom Metazoa; phylum Cnidaria; class Anthozoa; order Actiniaria; family Actinernidae; genus Actinernus; species Actinernus sp. WN-2022. The sequence continues at coordinate 55,001,910 of JAOWCC010001589.1, forward strand.
TGGGAGGCCACTGCATGGTGTTAACATGTTCCTGTGTAATGTGCGACAGGGACCTTTGCCATTTTCTGGACTCACTTCGTACACTGGGCTATCCAACCCCTTGCGGTTCACTACTTTGTAGATTTTATCCCTCCCAGTAGGAGCGAAGTTCACCTGGCCCGCCGCGTGGTCTCAGGTTTCGAACAAGTACTATATCACCCGTTCTCAAGGCGGAGCCACGGATGCCTTGGTCGTAGGACTTCTTGCCTCTTGCTGCGGTTTGGAAAGCGTTTTTGTTTGCTATTTCGTAGGTATCTTTTTCATGGCTCTCTTCCATACCTTAACATACTTGGGATAGCTGTTTTCTCCGGTCGAAGTTTCTACTCCAAATACCATGTCTATCGGAAGGCGTGGTTCCCGTCCAAATAAAAGGAAGAATGGAGAGAATCCTGTAGACTCGTGTCGGGTGCAGTTATTGTCCAATCTACTCACTCCTAACATGGGCACGGCACTCACTCGTAACCTGGGCACGGCACTCACTCGTAACCTGGGCACGGCACTCACTCGTAACCTGGGCACGACACTCACTCCTAACTTGGACTCGACACTCACTCCTAACTTGGGCACGGCACTCACTCCTAACTTGGGCACGGCACTCACTCCTAACTTGGGCACGGCACTCTGTTTGGGCCAAACATGCGGGCCGAGACTACCTTTTCACAGGGTCTCGGCACCCTTCAGCATCTTCGGACATGCTACCTGGAACATTTCCATTTTAATACATGACAAAGTATAAGGGATGCCGTGCAGCACAATTTTGGCACGCGTACCAAACATTTAGGGTTGTTGTGTCCAAAATGCTTGTAGTATAAACCGGGTTCAAACGTCTAAACTCATTATATTGTACTCTCAATATTAAGAGTTTTTGGTGGACGCTTTTGGTATGCTTGATTGTCACATTTGCTTGAATTGGCTTTTTCTTTTCTCCTACATGTAGCATACATGATGTTAGCAGTCGGTTGAATCGAAACCATATAAATATCACAAGCTTTCGTTTAGGAACGTTATTTACTTTTGGGGCTATATTCAAATAATGCGTGGTAACACAGTTGTCTTTTAAGGGTAGAGCAGCCAGACCGGATAAACGCCATTTTTCTTTACTTAGGAGCGGACTCAAATGACATTCGATGCGATCATGTGGAGCGAGAATTCATACGAACTAAAAACTTGGTGGACACGTTTATACTGCCGCAGATTGTTAACGTGTAGGATGAGTTTTACGATGAGAATGAAGAAACAACATTATCCAAAGACCAAATTCTAACGCTTCATTATTTAACGGAGAGCCAGATGGCTAGGTGTCAGTGAATACATTCATGATCTGATCTTAACCTGGAGTTTCCTCCGAGCCGAGAGTTTACGAGAGTGTTCAAGAGGTCAGCGATAACTTCCCTGAACTGGTTATATCGCTGCACAATCATCCGTGGTTGGGAATAACAAAAGGCGACGTACTGAAACGCGAAGAGAGGACAACCAAAAAACTGACGTGTCAAATACCTCCGTTGTTCTTTGGGGGGAAAACCCACGAAGACATTAACATTCCCCTCTCATACAATGGATCTTTTCAAGTCTTACAGGAAAAGGTAACTACGACTTTGAAAGAGTTTGTAGAGCGTTTCAATCTTCATCGCAAAGTTAGGTTTTTGGATCATAATTGCTTAAACTGCCCGAGCAACAAGAATCAGAAAAGTACTTGAGATTGATTCTCTTTGGCTGGGTGAATATACTTGAGGTTTATAAGGACAGAAAAGTCATCACGAGCGTTACTTTGCAACGGGAATAAAATCTCAGTTCTACGAATTCCAGTTGATGTTACAGTTACAGTTCTTGTGGCTTTAGACGCGATGGATGGCGACGTAGCATATACAGGAGTTTGTCAACTGATTCATAAAAGAACCCAGCTTCAGCAGCTTGAAAATATGGATCTGCAACGCAACAGAGTGGCGACAACGAGGATACGGTGGAAAGAATATACGACTACGTCGATGTTCGTGACTATCAAAACTGGCGACCACCGGTGGCTCCACGACAGAAAAAGAAGGCGCTAAGAGCAGCAAACTAATTCGGCGACGTGTTTGATAATGAATGTTATGACGACGTTCGTAGCATTGATAATGAGTGTCATGATGATGTTGATTACGAAAAGGTAGATATTGACGCACCACCGCCGATTCCCCGGAAAAATAAAGTTGTAACAAATATTTCTACTAAAGCAACAGATAGTGACTGGTCAAATGCATTCCACCCGTTATTAAAACAAACTAAGTGGTCATATGGTAAAACTTATTGACTGAGTCAGGTCGGGACGAACGGGAAACAATTTGGTTCTCGGTCATTTTGTACGCGCTCATTCCATGCGTCACGACCTCGAACCAAATATGTTCCCGTCCGGCCCTCTCTCAGTCAATAAGTACCTAGTCATCTTATTAGAGTCAAATACAAAAATTCACAGGATAGTTACTAACCTCTAGATGGCTCAGTTTCTCAGTGACCATGAGATAGAACTTGAAGAAGAAGCTTGTGGTGAGAGATCGTCGGTAACACACTTGTCCTCCAGGCGCATCGGCTGATAAAGGAAGATCTTGCTCAAGTAGAGGGCATGCGAAATCCACTATGCTTTCATCCCACAATCTAACGAGAAAAGAGGTTTCGTTGGTCAGAAGGTAGGAGTTAGAAAACCAGGGTTCGTACTGCATCGAGATTGATAGTATTCCAGGCGCTTTCCAAGGGAACAAAAAGAAAATTTCCAGGAAACAAAAAGAAAATTTCCAGGACACTGAACACTGAGCTTTCACGAAGAAAATTAACAACCTCTATTGTATGTTCACCAAATACTGTATGTCTATAAAGTAACAACCCCTATTTTATACAATATTATATACATTCACCTAATATGTCTATAACAACGCCTATTGTATACCATGTTATATACATTCACCTAATATGTCTATAACAACCCCTATTGTATGCCATATTACATGTATGTGCGTTCACCTAATATGTCTATAACAACCCCTATTGTATGCCATGTTATATACATTCACCTAATATGTCTATAACAACACCTATTGTATACCATGTTATATACATTCACCTAATGTCTATAACAACACCTATTGTATACCATGTTATATACATTCACCTAATGTCTATAACAACCCCTATTGTATGCCATGATGTTATATACATTCACCTAATACATGTCTATATAACAACCCCTATTGTATGCCATGTTATATACATTCACCTAATATGTCTATAACAACCCATATTGTATGCCATGTTATATACATTCACCTAATGTCATAACCACCCCTATTGTATGCCATGTTATATACATTCACCTAATACATGCCTATAACAACCCCTATTGTATGCCATGTTATATACATTCACCTAATATGTCTATAACAAACCCTATTGTATGCCATGTTATATACATTCACCTAATTTGTGAAAGCTTTCGTTAACGTCTCATACAAGAACTGTATCTATATTTTCAATATTTTATCAAGCATTAATAGCGCTACTCGTGTCCTTTCCAAGAGAGTAACGTTGAGCCATTTGCAGCAAAAAGGATTGTCAAATGTCAGATTTTCACAACATTTCACTTCCTTAAATTTCAATCCAGCTTTTCTCTACTTTGCCAAACGAAAATGTCTGCTGTAGAGACCGTAGTTTATTTACCATTTATTTATTTGCACTTCTTTATTGCATCGTCTGGGATAACAATGTACTGATATGCTTTGGAAACCGTTTTGATAAAAGAGGGCAAAGATTTAAGTGGATAACAAATTTTATTCTAGTGACTAGTCTAGGACACAAGTAAAGGATATTCAAGGGCACTGAAGGGAAGAAAAGGGGAAATAGGCCAAGAAACAGAAACAGTTTAAACTTTAGCGAGTTTAAATTAAGCAAATAAATTAATAAGGGCAATCTATATGATTTGATCAACCATCTAAATTGAAACAAAGCTACAGCACTTGATCATATGCCAGCTAGGGTAGACCTTGTGGATGTCATGATATGCTTTCGAAACTGTTTTGATAAAGAATAGCAAGGATTTAAATAAATAACACATTTTATTCAATCAACTTAATTTCGGTCCACCGTGGACTGACTAACATTTCCTCAAGTGTAGTATTTTTCATCAAGTCGAGTATTTCAAAATAGTGTCAAATTTCTTCCAGTATACTGTAGCTAGAAATTGGGGGTAGGCATATTCTGCAAGTCTCAATCGTTATTTTTGTCTTTGATTCTGAGAAATCTTATCAGTTTTGCGGACAGTAAAACTGAATAAATGATCAATAAAAGACATGAAGTTGCTTGCCTTAAAAAATACCTTTATAGTATTAACCAAAAGTGACATCCAAATTCGTCTTACTGATCATTACACATTTGACCAGAGGTTTATCCGAACCCTATCATTTTCACATGAAATGTTTGGTGTCACATCAAAACATTTTCCCCAGGTGATCAATTCCAATATTCTCATGCCCTGTCTGCTTCACTTTCATTGGTCTATTATCTTAAAGAGAAGGTAGATGTCGATCACCCTTGGGGCTTAAAGGAATCGTTCTTTGGAGTTAGATCAGTTTTCTGGTACGTAACGTGACCAGTGGGAACGGGAGGAACGAAAAAAAAAAACGTGACATACGAATCTTGAGTTGCTGACTCAACACTGTTGTAATATCCGTTTTAGCAACAGGTTCTGTAGATTAGTAACCGAAAATTATCACAGGAAACCGCATTTAGTACATACAAGGCGTTTCAGTGGCGACTTATGCTCCTTCCTTAGTTACCCACAAGCTGTAGATTTTAATCCGAGAAAATTCAAAACAAACATGGTGAAAAGCTGAGTTCGGCAAAGGAAAATGATTTATTGATTTTCTATATATAACTTTCGCTGAATTTCTTAAGAAATCTTTGCGCGAAGAAATCGAGTGTTTTTATCTCCTTCGGAAGAGCTTGTGGGACAAGATGGCGGCCGACTGTTGTCCCGTGCGAACATTGCTGCGTTCCGATTGGTCAGAACTGTTTTTAATTGAGGAGTGGAACTTCATCCGGTCGATGCAATCACGTCAGGTAGGAAAAGTTTTAAATAGAGCATAACTGGTAGCGAAAGAGATGAAGAGCAAGTACGACATGCAGCGACAGCAAGTCCAAATCGGAAAACCCTCGTAAAAAGGGACATTGCCCTACTAGAAAAAGAATCCCCTAAGAGAATAAAACTAAACGGAATGTTAACAGGTACCCGCGCCATAACGGTAGGATTGCTGATGACCGTAACACAATCATCAGTCTCTGGTACTAAGATACAATTGAGTTTATTGGGGAATTATCATGATGAATTCACTACTCATAAAGCACACATTTAAAGCTTTGTCTTTTGTAGGAAGACGCGCAACAGCAAAGGCCGCTCAGGGAGAAAGCTTATTTCCCTTTCTTTCTTCCCAGCGCTCTTTGCGAGCATGCTCTCGACCAGTTCGATCTTTACGAATTTCAGTCTACCTAAGTGCCTAAGGCAGCGCGGTCTGTATATCATTTTGATGATACACAGACCGCCGTCTTACAAGGTAGGTCCCACTGGGTAACTCGGATTAGGATTTCTTTTCTTGAACTTAACTGGAATAAGTCCCTCAAAAATGCGCCGTAAGAAGATTATTAGAATAACTCTAATAAGGAAGCTGGATGGGATAATTATTCGAAAAATTGATGCTGTGTTTATGGCACCATGCAATAGTGACACTCGCACTCAAGTAGTCATTAAACGGGCACTGCCAACCCCCAAATGATAAACTTTCTCATGATGAACGACAAAAATAACTACTCAGATTAGCAGAGTATGCTTTCCAGGTATACTGGAGAAAATGTGAGACAACTTTGATGGAGGATGGCAAAGATTCGAGTGGATGAAAAATACTACCTTTAAGAGAAATTTAGAGAAACTCTGTAACCGACATCAAGTTTATAAAATAAGCTTTAATTTGTAATACACTTTAATTAGTTTTTGCCAACCTCTATCGAAAGGGTTTTAAAAGCATGTCAAGATATTTACATGGTATTTATCTTCTATCTCAGGGTGTTATTTTTGTAGTTTTATTTTAAAGAAACTTGAAGATTCAATTCGATTTACAATACCCTTTCACTGGGGTTCAACTGTATGTACACTTTAAAGACACTAGTTACCTGCCCACAAGTGCCTTGGATGTCTTAAGTGCCATAACGGTGGTTGGCGCCATTCCTCCGTAACTAAGGCTACACTCTTTAATCCGCCATTTATCACCGTCATCGAGCCTCACTCTCATGCCTGCGTTTACTATTGCGATATCGTCATCACGTCTACGAGCTTGTTTGTAGGCAAACATGTATTCGTACTGGAATAACAGGAAAATCAGGTTTAAAACACACCAATCACCTTACATGAATTTGCAGGTAGCCCTGGAGATTTACATAGCAATGAACAACTTTCAATGCCGAGAAATTGTGAATTTTATGCCGTGTTAATGAAATGCAAGACAACATTACTACGTATTAACATACTAGTATTAACATACTATGTTTGGGAATGCAATGTATTGAATGGCCATATTTACAACCTCTTTTTCACAAGGCTCTTTTTCACAAGGCTCTTTTTCGCACCTTCACATTTCTCCCATTCTACTGAAAATATGAGGTTGATATTAGCCGCAAATATTTTTTTAAACGTGCAAATGACAATGGTGTCACTACTGCTAAAACTATAATTGTACCTCTCTTGTAAAAGGCACGTGGATTGACACCAGCACCTCGTTGGGCTCCAGTGAGGTCTTTCTGTATCCACGGAAGAAGTGCTCATCAAACTTTATCTCTCTTCTCTTCCCTGAAAACGAATTCTCTGAGATTTATAACCGAAACATAGCCCAGACTCATAACGGGCGAGACTCACAAGTCGACCCAACTCAACGCAAGCTTTGAAAGTAAATTAAAGTTCGTTTGATCATCCACTTGCGTCAACTTGCGTTCACTTGTGTGTACGTTTATTGAGCTCAAATGGGCCTTTTGCAGGAATGCAATTACGTGGTTGTATATGTTGGCAAAAATCTGACTTCACTTATTTAAAGGCACTTGTACGATCACGAGATCGATAGTGTTATTAGCAAAACCTGTTTGTACATGCTATTTTCCACCTCACATCATTAGTTACTGAAGTGATCTATCAGCACGTGACTGCATGTTTCCTGCAAAAGGCCTCATCCATGCGATCATCGTATGGACCGCTCGTCGCGAGTGTAAATATGATTCTACGAATGAAATTCTTAAATTATTTCAAAAAAATTCTCGCTAAGCTTCCTGCAATTTAATTAAGGTCTTGGGCAAATTCGATAAAGCTTTTACATTTGTAGTTTGAAAAGTCTGACCAATGGGTTTTACGGGGTCCGGGGAAATGTCGAAAATCTAAGGTCTCTTCAATGGCATTTCCCTGTATTATGAGAGTAAGAAACACACTCGCTCTTTCTTTTATCTTTCTTTTCTTTATTACATTTTTCTTCTGGCTTGGAAAAAGGAGGGAGAGGGACATTTTCCTCAGGGGTGGGGGGGAGGGGGGGGGGGGGGGGGTTGGGGAGGTGGGTTAGGACCCCCCCCCCCCACCCCCCCCCTTCCCCTGGCTACATCCCTGTTCACAGTGTGGGACCGAAGTCGAAGACGAGATTCACTTTCTAGTCAGATGTAGAAACTATGACGATCTAAGAATTGAACTTTTCTCATCAATTAGCTCAACTCTCAATAAGAATTTAACTCACATAAATGAGGAACGTGAAATTTCGTCTCATTATCGACCCACCCAAATCTCTCCAAGCATTAAGTGCCAAGTTTATTTACGAATGCCTTGAAAAAAGGCGTCGATGCGAGCGTTCTTGAACTTTATAGTATGGGGCTATAATTATTACATTTTATCCACTAGTTACCCTACAGTCCTATCTGTCATAAATATATATTGAATACAGATATGAAGTTCTGTGAAATAATGATATGTAATCACTATTTATAGTTAGTATAGTTATTTGGACTTTAGTCTATGTACTTTATTGTATAAGACTCCAAATAAAATATGTCTGTCTGTCTGTCAAACAATGAACATCGGGTTAACCTCCCTTCATGCATGTAAACACGCCCTAAGACTTGTAAAATACACGTCGTGTACAGGTTTTATCGAATTGGCTCCTGACTAGCAAGTGCGTTTTGGCCTTTCCTTTTCTAGTGCGAACAGACTGGCTTCAACTAACAAGTCGTTTAGGTCAGGGATCCAGAATTCTCCAGTCGGTAGCTCACCTCCAACGGATGTCACAGTAAGAGTGCAACTGGCTGCCATGAATATTGGGTTCAGATCTGAGATAGGACTGGCTGTTATGATGTTACCACCAACGCCCTGTGGACAGCGAACACGTAATGCCGTCAATACTGGCAATTTTTAGGGTTTGAAATTAGAGATCAATCCCGGTTTCTGGGAAACCCCCACCCCTCCCCCACACTTCACCCTAACCTTTAATTGTTTATCATTAATAGAACGATGTATATCCAAGGGACCCCACCCCTCCCCCACACTTCACCTAACCTTTAATTGTTTATCATTAATAGAACGATGCATATCCAAGGGACCCCACCCCCTCCCCCACACTTCACCCTAACCTTTAATTGTTTATCATTAATAGAACGATGCATATCCAAGGGACCCCACCCCTCCCCACACTTCACCCTAACCTTTAATTGTTAATCATTAATAGAACAATGGTATATCCAAGGGACCCCCACCCCTCCCCCACACTTCACCCTAACCTTTAATGGTTAATCATTAATAGAACGATGCATATCCAAGGGACCCCCACCCCTCCCCCACACTTCACCCTAACCTTTAATGGTTAATCATTAATAGAACGATGCATATCCAAGGGACCCCCACCCCTCCCCCACACTTCACCCTAACCTTTAATGGTTAATCATTAATAGAACGATGCATATCCAAGGGACCCCCACCCCTCCCCCACACTTCACCCTAACCTTTAATGGTTAATCATTAATAGAACGATGCATATCCAAGGGACCCCCACCCCTCCCCCACACTTCACCCTAACCTTTAATGGTTAATCATTAATAGAACGATGCATATCCAAGGGACCCCCACCCCTCCCCCACACTTCACCCTAACCTTTAATGGTTAATCATTAATAGAACGATGCATATCCAAGGGACCCCCACCCCTCCCCCACACTTCACCCTAACCTTTAATGGTTAATCATTAATAGAACGATGCATATCCAAGGGACCCCCACCCCTCCCCCACACTTCACCCTAACCTTTAATGGTTAATCATTAATAGAACGATGTATATCCAAGGGACCCCCACCCCTCCCCCACACTTCACCCTAACCTTTAATGGTTAATCATTAATAGAACGATGCATATCCAAGGGACCCCCACCCCTCCCCCACACTTCACCCTAACCTTTAATGGTTAATCATTAATAGAACGATGCATATCCAAGGG